>JASVER010000027.1:7818865-7932342 GCA_030449065.1 Oceanodroma leucorhoa | reverse complement strand
TTCTTTCTTTCTTTCTTTCTTTCTTTCTTTCTTTCTTTCTTTCTTTCTTTCTTTCTTTCTTTCTTTCTTTCTTTCTTTCTTTCTTTCTTTCTCCCATTCCCTTTCTCTTTTTCTTTTCTGTCTCTCTTATTGTTTTTTCTTCTCCTTCTTTTACCCCAGCTGTTATCTTTTCCTTTGGTTTATAAACAAATAGTAGTCCAATCTTTTGAGTTACTGATTGTTGCTGTTGAGGTATAAGGCAGATCAGTATGTAACCTTTGGAAAAAAAATATCCAAATTTGCTTGACTCCCGCAGGAAAGATACAATCAGAAACTAAAAGTAACAGGAAACAAAAGCTGAATAAATAAGAACATGACATCCATTAGTCATTGTGACAATATTGCTTTCTTTTACCAAGTTTTAAAAGAGTTTAAGACTATATCCCAAGTTACATAAACTGAAAAGGTAACGCTGACGAAGGGGAAGACAGCCTGGGGTGTGGCCTTATGTTTCTTCAGAGTCCAAGGGTGCTGCTACATGCATTTCCACTTTAGATTTCACTATTTAATGTTTGTCTTACAAACCAATTATTACTCCCATGTTGTTATTATAATAATGAAAAAACCTTGCACCATCATGTTCCTGTTCAGTTATTTACAAGTCAGAGTCCAGGAGAAGGAGAAACCACTAGTCACTTGTTATATTAATAGTCACCTTATAACCACAAATGGCAAAAGAAATAGCTGATTCCAATATTATAGGAAACTTCAGTTCATCTAGTAATAATGTTTCAACACACTTTCCAAGTGCTTAGGTTTGGTTAAAGTTTTGGACGAGCATTTCCACTCCATTCTCTCCTCTTGCATAGAATATGTGACCCCATCACTTAAGTATCTGAGCTTAGTTCTGCACCTCCCTCTTCCCCCAACCCAGGCTCCCTCTCTGCAGTAGAAACTGCTGCTGTTTATGTTTCAGCTAAGTGCTGGCTGCACTTTCCATAGATGTGAAGTCTTCACTGTGCTGAAAGTAAAATCCTAATGACTCCTGGTCTTGTGTAAGTTATCAGTTAGATTAGTCTCTTCTTTTTCACAAAATTACTGGCTGCTCAAATGGGAGGTAGACCACTAGGCATCCAGGGTTATTCGGAAGTTGTTTCTAGAGCAGGCCAGAATTTGTCCAGTTTCTAGATGGGAAATCCCCACCCCGGTATATGTAGCCAAATCTAGGAATATTTGCAGCTCACATCCAGCTTAAATCCTACTCACCTTTTACCAGTCTTAAATGTACAGATTTGGGCTTGTCTTCTGCAAAAGGGTGGAATTTATCATTACAGTTAGACATGAGACATTCCCTTCTCTAGTGCAAGATCAGATACATTTCAACTAACCAAAAATCCTCAGAAATATTTACCTCTGAAATTAGCTTAGCAAGTATGTTCAAAAATAGATACTCCTAAATGACTGATCAGAATGACAGCTAAAAGCTATCACATAGTCTACTCCAGTTTTCAAACTGATGGTGTGTCTTTCACTCTTTCAGCTTCAGCTTTACAAGTGCAATCTAGCATCTGGTTATTTTTCTGGGATAAAAGGGGCACATGTAATGCTGCAGGGCAGAAGCTTTCCAGTAGCTTTCCAGAGTTGTACCTGCATGACCTTCCTCTTTTTTTTCCGCCCCATCTTCTTTTAAAGGAAGGAAAACCAAAATAAATTTTAAAACGAGAAAAAAATAATTGGAATTTTCTTTTACTTGCTTCTAGAAGTTTATGGCACTACGTACTTTTTAACTGGGAAATGGCTACACTTACCTGAAATTGTAGCAGAGTATATTAGACAATTATTTGCTTAGAGGCAGTTTTTAAATATTAAAAGCCATCTTTACCATTACTGGGTTTTGCCCAGATGTATCCATTAGCCTTTCAGTCGAAAGGTCTTTGAACTTGTTAAGAGAACAATGTAGTTCCAGGTTGTTCCAGTTACAGACAAAAGCCCTAGGCAAGTGTGCTGTGTTAGTCTTTGTTTTGATACAGTGATCCTTGATGAACAGAAAATCCTATAGGAGACCATGGTGGAAACTCAGAAATACAATGCAATTAAGGAGATATTAAATTTATCCAGTGGACTTTAATACTTATTTCCAAATTCCTTTCTTACTAACTCTCTCTCTCAAGATTGTGTTTTAGTGTCCTAGAGAAAGGCTTATATTACTGATGTGATAATAATGTAAACATTGTGATTGCAAAGTACTGCATTTGTGGGTTTTCTTGGCTTGGAAAGTCTCAGTCAGGGAGGACATTTTCTTAAATATTTTTAAAATTAATTCAGCCATTATCAAGAAATCTATATGAATGCAGTAACCACGGAAGTTTAACATTTTATGATAATGTTTTCCATTTGTGTAACTAAATAAGTCATAAAATAGGTTCCAGTCCAGTGCTGTCTACTCCACAACTGCATGTGTTCTTTCAAAAATCATTCACAAAATGCTAGATGGTAAAATTAGATGAAGACATTTTTCTGGTCTATGAGTATAAGTATTATCATAGAATTACACTAGTACATTTGTATAAATCATGAGGTACTGTCCAGGTCAAAAGAATGTTTTGGTGAGAATAGAATAAAATCTTGGGGTGCAGTTTTTTTCCAAAACTTTTGAAAGGATGTAAAAACACAATTTTAAAAACTTATGAATGTGTCATAAGTTGACAATGAATGGTTTTTTTTATTGTGCACGTACTGATGTATTTTTATAATATTATATAGTAGGGTACATATATACATGTCCTACCTCCATACATCCACAAACACGTACAGACACACATGCATTACACAACAAGAACAGTGAATTACGTTAATTGAAAGAACTATAATCCATTCTGAATCCTAGGACTATATGAACAATACAAAATTTCAAGATCCACTTATGAGTTTCTAAATTTCAATGAACTTTCTCCACAAGGCAATATGTTTGTTCAAACATATGTTTGTATGCTTGTTCAAACACTTTTACAGCATGACTTGATCTTTAATAAAAGAAAGGAATAGTTAAAAATTATGATTATAAGCTTGGTGAAGTCAGAGATGGAAAAGAAGCCTGTCATATAGTGTAGCTCCCCATTTTTCACTGTATGTATTTGCTTTATGCATTTGTATTTTAAAAGTCCAAAGAAATGTGCTTTTCCCCCCTAGTTCTATATGGACATATTTTTGATACACACATGCAATACTGTCTCTTTACGGTTTTTGATATAACCTTTTCCCCAGTATTTTGTTCCTCTGGTGTGTGATGGTCTGGGTAAGATCTGTTTGGGAGTTAAGTATGGTACACCATGTGTATTGAAGGGGAGGAGAGGGCAAAAGTTCTCGAGATATGAATTTTAAAGAGTTGTGTGGAAAGGGTTAAAATGTTTTGAACTAGCCATGCGTTGCACTCGAGTGATTAGGTGTAACTCCCAATTAAAGATCAATAAGGCCTTTAAAGTGATTTATAAAAATGGATTAGTAAGAAATGTCCATTTAGAAACTACTGTGAGTAAAATCACTATACTCTCTGTCATATTGATCGGGCCTTTATGTCTAAACACGCATTAACTGGGGCAGACAATAAAAATTAATCCTCTTCTTTCGTAAAATGGAAGGTCATTTTCCCAACTGTCCCTAGAGGGAATGATGTCATTAAACATGCTACTAAGACATTTTATTAAATCTGACTAGGCTGTTTGCATAAAAGTAAATTAGAGCAGTCAATATTGGAAAGAAAAGGATTTTAAGGAGCAATAACTAGAGGTATTTATTGTAAGTGTATTATACAACAGATGCATAATTAAATTCAAAACAACTCCATTAAAATAATGTTAAGGGTCTGACTTAAAATGACAAAAGGCAAAGATTTTCAGAGCCCTAAGCATGCCCTGTTGTACCTAAGCATTTCAGGGGTCTCCGAGCAGTAGGGGATTTGACATACCATATGTGCTGATATTCTCTGCTCTCTCCCCTCCAGGATAATGTTATTTATAAATAAAACCACTGAGCAAAGGGGTGAAACTGTAACTAGCGCCAACCCGACCGAGACGGTGCCCTCAATAAAACACCTGCAGTTTAGGTTCCAGCATGCATCTCTTTACACGCATGTTCCCTCGGATAAGAAGCATCTTTCAACACCAAAAGAAAAAAAACGAAAAAGAAGAAGAGGAGAAGTAATTTAATATTATGCTCTGCTGAAAGCCTGTGGCCTTCAAGCTGCTCCACAGGAGCCATTTGCCCGGTCCCTGGCGGGAGCAGAGGTGGGAGAGTTTACACCTAAGCATAGCATCTCTGCCGTGGCCCCGTGCAATCATTTGTGTCTGAATGCACCCTAGGGCCACTCCTGGGCCAGCTATTGTATAAGAAACAATTTTTTTGAAGGTTAAAGTCAGAATTTCAAGTAGCATTTTTGTGTGTCCTTGTGTGGTGCAGAGCTCACTGCCATACCTCTGGGTAGGTGACCTCCTTCCCATCCCCTCTGCTCTGAGGCCTGTGATTGACCTCCTCCCTTCTACAAAAAATTCAGCAGTGGTTAAGTTGCTGAGGCCACTGCATGTTGTACTGACCACACAGGACTGCATTATCTCCACAATCTCTAGTCACCTGTACACATCAATTTGTTGACTCTCTAAGTGAGAGTGCAGATAATTTGACATATGGGACATCTTTTTGTTAGCACTTTAGCAGAGTGGAGGTTTTGGCCATGGCCAGAGGACTGGGCTCCCATTTTAATTCTGATAATATGCACCCTAATGCTGCTCTTATTATTACAGAATGCTCTTAGTATACCACCACTGAATGGTTCCTATATTTTGCCAAAGATATTATATATAAGACAAAGATAAAAGATATTTTCTCTTTTTTACCCCCAGATGATAGCCTAAATTAAATCAGGGCAGTAGATGAATCTCAAGTTTGAATAATTCACCAGAGTTTGACAGATAAGAGACAATCTTGTGATTGAGGTCTGGGTTTCATGCTTGGTTGAGTCATAGAGAGCCCGTGCCACAGACTAAACACTTTGGGTCAGACCCCACAAAAGCCCTGAGGTGCCCTGTGGTGGCAGCTGTGTAAGTCGTTTAGAAGGAAATCGGTAGAGGTGGTGTAATCTATAGCCAATCAAGAGGGGCGAGGAGAGGGGATGGATGCTATGGGCATGGGAAGGCTGCTGATCATCACGGGACTTGGAAACATGGATGTAGAACTGGCTGAAGAATATAGTAGGAGTGCCTCTGTCTCATGCCTACTAAAATATGAGTTTTTCCATTTCTCCATTTTGCCCAAAGAGTAAAAAACTGAATAATTCCAGATTTTGGCAGATGGTTGGCAGAGAAAAACATGATCAGTTAGAAATGCTATTTTGACCATTTAAAATCTCCTCCCTGATCTACTTGCAATAAAATGATTATAACAATCTTCAGATGTTACTGATTAAAAAGAAAAAAAGAATAACTCCATAATATCTACCAGTTTCCTAAACTTTTTATTGAGGGATTTGAACATATACAGACTCTCTGGTGATATTTATGTCTCTTTCATGGCCTGAATCTCTGAAATTCATAGTCGACAAATGCATTAAACAATATGACAATAAAACTTTGACATGAAAAGAAATACAAGGTTTCATAAATTATTTGCTAGGTAAATAAGTTCAGGCCATGTACCTCTTCAAGGAAAATGTTTAAGCCAGTCTCATATGTGGTATACAGTAAGTAATATGTACGGAGTCAGCTCTGCAGAGAATACAGATAGTGAGTGTCCAATTTGAACACGTTAATCCAACCTAAGTCTGTTTTTTTTCCCTCCACCAAAGCTTCAATATGCATCTGATCTCAGCATATTGGATTTTTCTTTGAGGAAAGAAATAAATGACTTATCTGGGGAATAAACCCAGTCTTCTCTCACTGTATTGCTCACCATATATATTGTGCTAAAATAAGGTTCACTGATTCTAATGTAAATCTCTAAAGCTGAACCATGATAATATGAGTTTCTGCATTTTATGTGGTAGGTAAGTAGGTTGCATCTTTGAAAAAAAGTAGTGAGAGAGATTAGTGATTGTACCTAAGGAGAAAGGGAACAGGCTCAAATACCTTTAGGGTCTGAAACTCCTTGACGGTCTAGGAAAAACTGTTCAAACACATTTGTTTTGGTTTAAAATGGAGATGCATCTTGCAATACGACGGCTCCCCCCATCTCCCTTTTTACACACACATTTTGTGATATCAAGATTTTGTCTATATGGGCAATTCATACCAGTACAAACCAGCTTGCATCACTATTAAAAGATCCGCATCTATAAGACTCCATCCTTTATAAGGATGTCACTGTCAACATTTCTGGGGAATTTTCATTCTTGCAGAAACAGAAGTTAATTTCTCTTCCAAAGAAGTTACACTGTAGCACATTGCTGTCTGACATGATGCTTTCCCACATGGCTTTGCTGCTAACCCCAAATGTCCAACCTGTTTATTGAAATACCTTTTTCTAGCCTGAAGTCAAGGTAACTGGATGATAGCTCTCTGTGCTAGCACAGGCAGGTTCAGCTTCCTTGCATGTCCAGAGTGTCTACCAAAGATACTTCACATGCTCCTCTACCATGCAGCACACTTCTTCACTGTCCCAGGTAGGCTGTGGATCACGTCTGTCCCTGGTATACTTCGACTTGTCAACAGCACTGACTATAGCAATGACTGGGAGAGTGACTGCACAGGATCAAGGTTCAAGGATGGCTTATAAGAACAGAAAGGAGAAAGGTGGAGCTCTCATATTGGTGTGACTATTTTGCCTCGTTACAGCAATTCTGACAGGATTTCAGGCTGGGAATACCATCATCAACTTGATGCCAATGTGATGCCAATGGGCAGGAGGATTCCAGTAAATGAACAAAAAATAACTTTTTTTCAGGGAGATATCCTTGACAGATAAGAAGCTGTTTGATGTTTAACAATCCAGCTGAGGTTCTGTAGATCGATCCAATCACCCAGGCTGCCATTCCCACTGTCACCAATTTTTCAGTTCCTGGAAATGCTCAGGATGCCAAGAGCATGGTAGAAAAGACTGGTAAGCATCATAGCACTTACAGTGGTACTGTGCTCTGTAATACAGTGAACGTTCATTGCCAATGGTGGATATGGACATATTGCGTGGAAGTGAGATAGTATCATTTCTGAATACCACTATTTCTCTTTCCAAATCGTAGCTTCCCTGGGGATCCTAAGAACGAGTGATCACAGCTGGTGAGTGTGCCCACTGTAGAGGGGGCTGCCCCCACAGTCTCTAGTTACTCGTCACTGATATCTTTCCCCATCTTTCTTATCAAGCCATGTCACAGCTTCTGGATCAGAACAGCTCTAGAAAACAGTGTATTTCCTATCTGTTCTCTGCTGGCCTCATTTCCTTCTCTATGCCAGCTGGGCCAGATTTAAGAAAGCATACTACATCATGTGGCTGTTGAGAGCCATCATTCTGTAGCTGCATTATAAAGTACCTATCATGGTTTGATCATCCAGGAAATTAATCCAATTAATCAATGCATAATTATTATCAGCACAAATCTTTAGGAGAGGTTTTTTTTAAATAAAAATCTTCTCAGGGCACTTTTTTCAATAAAAACCCCAGCAAGATTTTTTATTGATACAAACCTAAGAGAAGCACATCATAAGCAGAAATTCAACTTTTTTTTAAAGCTAGTAAAAAAGTACATTACAGCAACTGCCAAGAAAGATAGGCAACATATCATATAGCACTAGTAAGTCAGAAGAGCCTGAATGCCACAAAATAATTTGAAAATGTCTGCAGCTATATCAAATGACATCTCAAACACAGACAGAAGGGTTCAACACTTGCATAGTGAAGCTACTTTCTCCTTTACCCTTTAACTAGTGAAAAGGCCCTTCCTGCCATGCAGATCTATAGAAATTATAACTTGGTTGAATAACAAGAAGTTACCCAGGAACTTGTAGAGAACAGGCTTTCTAGGGAACAGGAGGAAAAGGGTTACATTGGTGTAAGCCTATCTGGTCTACCAGGGAGACTAGGGAAACAGATAGGGAGACAAATAGGCAGTTGATGGTGTTCACGGATGGAAGACATTATTCTCAGAAAACACTCTCTGCCAGACTAGGCATCTCTCTTCTATCTCTTTCCCCTAAGGCACACTGTTGCATATCCTGATTTTAGGGAACTTGTCATGTTGAGAAGAACAATTTTTGGTTTGTTCTGCTATCACACTTTCCTGGACTGGCAGGGAAAACAAGTGGTAGATGGCAACTCCATTTCTTTGATCCCTCTATCTCTCTATCTCAGATAGTGGGATTGAGGCCAAGCACATCAGTCCCGTAAATTCCTGACCAACCTCCAACAGCAAAGCCTAATATACTGTCTAGGAACCCTTTTTTACCTTTTCTCAAGTGAGACCAAACTTCCAAATTTTGTGAATTGAAATCTCACTTGTCCTTTAATTTAAAATATTGTAACTAGAATTGCTTACTCTGCTTGCATATTTAATAGTCTACAATTTTAAAACAAAATTTTAGAAGATTTTTATTTTTATTTTTGTTAGAAGCGTTCCTGCCTAGCTAACATCATGGTACAGAGAATGACTTAATTCATAATGAAATCACTATATTTTAAAGCGAAACCAACAACTTTGAAGAGGCAAGGGCTGTGGCATCGTAAGAGAGGAATAATGTCATTGTCAAAGTTTGTGGTACAGATACAGAGTGATTGTACTTATGTGTATGCCCCAGCGTGCATGAAGTGCAGAATGCCACACTACATAAGGACTTTAAGTAATAGAAAGGAGTGCAGGATACTTACCCACAGTGCTGAATGCACACATTGGATGACAATCCTTTTGTGGTAGCAGGGAGTTCATAGGGATGTTATCTTTACTTAAATGCAGGTGCCTGTTTATAGGAACAATTAAATGATTTCCTCGAAATGCAGGTTTTCTTGAAGAGATAAGCCCCGCATACAGGTAGTTCAAAAACAGTTCTACAGCCCAATATACTACTCACCAATGTGGTCAATGTATTTACAGACCAACTTCCATTAGGGTTGTCATGGTTTCTCCAAAGGAACCCCAATTATCAATTTCTATCTCGTTCTCCTGAGCCTTTACCAAAGACCAATAGGCATTGGCTAAAGAGTTTACAATTCTCAATAAAAATGGCAGGATTTATACTAACAGAACAAGAATATTGAGATACTTGTTTGGGTCTGATTTGGCAGTAGGGAGGATCCAAGCAGTATATCCTGTGCTAGTAAAATCTGAGGGCAGGTTAGATTTTTCTGCCAGGGGAAAAGAGGACAAAAGGACAGACCATGATGCGATGGAGGGTGAATAGCTGTGTGCATACAGGGTACTCCAGGTTAGAAATGTTGTACGGAATATTGCCTAGAAGCTCCTAGGCAATTCTCAGAAAATCTTTGGCCCTAGCTGTTCTGATGAGCTTATTTGCCTAGTTTTTTCTTGTTCTCTCTCTTCTCACTCTTAACATGTTCATTCTTCTCTAGACCAATACACCACAGTTTCTGTGATAGGCCCTTTTGTGACATTCAATGGGATGATGATGCCCTCTCTGCTCTGCACACCTCTTCTAATTTGCCCCTCAGTCTTTCCTCAAGCACAGCTCCACTGAGAGCCCAGGATTAGCAGAAGCCAAGGAAACAACCTCCCTGGAGTGTATTTTTCATGTGTAAAATTTTATTATTTGCACTTTCTTAGCTGACAGTATATTTCAGATGCTAGTACTATGTTATTGGACTGGTGAGGACTGCATTCAGTCATTGAAAATCTTCAGGAATACAGTGATGGCAGTCATAGTAGCATAATAGTGGAAGTAAGTGGTGTTCATAAGCACACTTTCCTTTACATTGAATTTTCTTAGTGTACCTTGGTAATGATGGTCAGCTTTCTCTGACAGTTTTCTTTAATTGATTCTGCCATTAACTCAGGGATTTAACTCTCCCCTTTCTTTGATTCAAATTACCCCAGCCCCAAGTTGCCCATATTGCATCCTATATCTGCACTTTCTTACGGACATAAGACAGGGGGAATAGCCTGGGATACTGAGTGTTCAGTTCCTGTAACTGTAACTCATAGCAGTCTAGTTCAGAAGGGTCCATATGTCATTAACTCCTCACATCTTGGTCAATCAAGTGCTTGTCAATACCCCATAACAAATTTAAGGCCCTTAATAAAGACCAACATTCATGACTATAATTTGCTACAGGGAGGGAGTGGGATAAGCCTRAGCATTGGTAGTACCTGAGTGTCTGCAGTGGCCTGGATTCTGCTACACAACCAGTGTGTGATCCTACATAGCAGATAAATGAAGTACCTCAACATTCATCATCCAACAGACCCAAGGCAACCACCAGGAACACTGAAATTTGGGAATAATAGTATAGTGTGAATGCAATGAAACTCCCCTTGATGTACCATGACATCATCTAATCCAAGAATTCACATAATGAGCTTTAATTTTTTATCCTCAGGTTTTCTCTCATCTAGTCACAAAATCCTTTCCATAAGTTAATCAATGTCAATCTGAAACAATATAATTTCTGTCTGAAAGGCTGTTGTAGAGCTTTATGCATTTGAAGATTTAGAAATTTACCTGTTTTTTGTCTAAATTTATTCATGATTGATTTTGATCTTTTGATCTCATGCTGATATTTTACCTTAAATAATTCCCTGCCGCCAAACAGATTCACAGGAGCTCATGATATCCTACCATGCTTGCTAGTCCTGTCCAGCCAACTTCTTTGGTAATGACCTGCCACATTTAACAGGCAGCCATGGCAGGTGAGTGCTTTATGAATGTGACTGGTGAGTTTGCTAATAGACCTGAGGTTTCACAAGGACAAGCAGTTCCCTGGGAAGACGTGCATAAGGGTGCCACAGGCTGGCTGGAGGCTCTTCTGACTATTTCTTGGGGAACTGAGCTATGAGCCCCACAGGCAGACAGGTTAAGGCAGCAGTAGGACACATTTACCTTGGTCCTCATTCCACCTTCTGTCTTGTGTTGACATGAGTAAAGAGGAGATGGTGGGGGGAGATAGTGACATAGACAACTATTTCTACTGGGGTGCAGCAAGCATCATTGCATCCATGCAGCACTGCAGCTACCATGGGGAGAGATCACTGGATATTTAGAGTGGAATACCCAAACTGTGTGTTTTGCATTGTAAAATAAATACATTTTTCAGAATCACTTTGTTTTGGAGTTAGTTTCAGCTTGTGATTGGGGCTAGATGGAGCTGTGGGGGCGAGAAGAGACAAAATTTATTTGTGTTTTAGAAAAATCCAGGGGCTTCCCTGACCTTTGCTAGGAGATTAGATTTACTTCAGGAGTGCTTTAACTTGGCTCTGAGAAAAAGACACTAACAGCCATAACCTGTCGTCTAGGTAGGCTTTCATTTCACTCCACATGTCCTGCCAGTGACAGTCCTTGTACCACTTTTGCTTTGTGGAGATTCCCTGTAAGCAAGTTATTATCAGGTGCCCTCTGTCAGTCTCTTTCTGATGCCAGAATGACTGAAAAACTTTCAATATCATTCAAAATCAAGCAGCAGCCAAGGCTTAAAGCCACCTCTATATGGGTCACCAGGTTCCTCTGAGTTCCTGTCCCAGGTGGAGAAACAGAAAGTCTGAGAATCAGGTCTCCCACTTCTTGTATGTAGTCTTAATAATTTTTAAATAGGATATACACATCACGTGCTTTATTTGGTACAATGGATTTTTTTTCAAAAACTGTGAAGGAAAAGGCACCATTCTGAATACATTTTTAGAAGAAGAGTGTGTCCCTCTCTGAGCTACTGCATGCCCGTGCCTTTTTGTTTGCAAAGCCATGCACCCGGAGCGTAAATGCGAGTCTCACATGAGGTGAAGAAGTTATGGTGTGGAGTTGTGAGAATATGGCCTTTATCTGCATTCTGGGAATGGTTTTGTTCTGCAGTCTCTGCTACGTGATGAGGAAGGACTAAAAAGCCCGGACACTCAGACAAAAAGAGGACCATTTAGCCTTTTCACTGAAGTCTAAGGATCCTTGCTGAGGGATTATTTTACACAGGCCTGTGTTTTGGCTAAGGGGGTCTGGTTTTTACTCAAAGCCAGGCAGCAGATGTCAGGCCTCAGAACTACTCACAAAATGATGACCTTGCTGGGTCAAGGCCTATACAACCTGCTTCGCCTCAAGCTGTGTCAAACACAAGCAGTAGAAAGACTTTCCCCGGGCAGGCCTGTCTGGGCGACCAGCTATCCCCAATTTTCCCTGTAGATTGAATTCCTTGTGAAATTCTACAGCTCTGAGAAAAAAAACTCCTGACAGTTAACTTGGCTTTTTCTTTTTATTTAAGTAATGAATAAGGCAGTGAAGGATTTTTAGGGGGTAGAGGTCTAACGCATTATTATGCTATTTTGTAGTAAGAATTTATATTGTCAGGAAAGTTTGTTTGGGGTTTCCATGTGTGACTAAAATATGTTAATACAGATAGTGTCAAATATAGAGATGATACGCTCGAAGGAACGAATGTGAAAAAGAGGGAAGTGTATGAAATGCAATCTATGGCAAATTCACATTGTGTATTGGATGTAAATATCTTCAGTGTGATGATCTTTAGAGGGGGAAGAACATCTACTGTGATTAAGAACAGCAAATTATATTTGCTATAGTTATTGTCTTATTGGGAAATATTCACAGTCAAGGGTTTAAAAATGTAATAAAAAGTGGATCAATATGTGTTTGAGGATTTCATCAATTGCATATTAACAGTACTAGTCCTTCTGACCTCTTTTCTTTGAGCTATTCCCTTGATAAGAGCAAAAACGACCTAATAAATTACAGGTTTATTCATCCATGTACTGAATTCTGTTTCATATTTCTTTTTTCTTGCATACAAAATTGAAAAACAATGTGTGATTCCTGAATGTGGTTCTGATTCTTATAATGATGGATGAGCATTGCATTTCTTATAAGCAAAGATTTCAACCAAATTTCTGCAGAACAAAAATCAGAGAATTTTGAGTTATATCATAAGATATTTAACACTTCAGTTTATACCAGTACAGCTTGGCAAATCAACGGTGGTTAGCAGTTTTCCCATTGAATTTATCCTTTTTGCACAGGCTGATTTCTGCAAGTGGATCACAAAGTTTAAGAAAAGTTTTGTGTTTTGTTTTTCCTTTTGTGCATTTGTGCATGAAGGTCACTGCAAGTGTTATTCACTGAACATTGACAGTGTGATCTGTCTTCTGTACATGTCCCTTGACCTGCATGTGTCCCTTGCTCTTGGTTCTGTATCCCAAGTGGATCATCAGGATCAYGTTCCTGAAAATAAAATGTTTTGCACAATAGGAAAGCACCAAACTGACTTTTTAGGACTTCATCAAACTGAGGAAGAACAAATATGAAAGATATTTCTGTTGCTTTTTTTATTCCCTCCTGAAGAAATCAGGCACGACTCACTTTACGTGAATGAAATTGTACTTGCTAGCGAGGCATCTACAGTGATCTGAATTCTTTTATAGACAGAAGCACAGAGGCAGACAGAGACTGATCATAGCATCTTCTGTTTCAAAATAATTCATATTTTGTGAAGGGAATAATTAGCTTCTTGTAAAACTATTCCATGTATAACTATAATAGCAGTGACTCAGTGGTGAATTGGGCTTAATATTTATGTTCATATTTGGACAGGTGAGCTAAACATTAATGAACTTTTACTTAAGAGTATTCTGAGTTGCATGGGTGCAAGGAATGCTGCCTGTTAATAAGGTCAGTATGAGTTTTTCCATTGACTTGCATGGAGCCAAGACTTCATGCCATTTATATTGTTACACACATACTCTTTTCAGTATGGAGTAAAACATTTCTGGATAGGGATACTGAATGTTACATAACTCAGAATAACATACATATTTTTTCTTAATTTACTTCAGTGTGTATGTGAAAATGTATATGAAGCCATATTTATTTATAACGCCTAACTCCAGCATTTTTGAAATGTGTCATCTTTGCTGGGCCTCTATGCTTTACAATATAGTGTTTCTCAGGAAACACAATGCTGAATTCTGTGAAGTGTTTGCAAAATGCTTAGCTGTCCTAAATCACACTCACCTGTTACTTCATTTAATTGTTATAAACCTGAAGGGACTTGATGTTTGCACCTAGTACCAAATCTATTATATAGCAAATAGAATTGAAAAGGGAAGCATTTGCTTAGGAAAATGTTTTCTTCTTGAAAAAGATTTCTGTACCACATGAACTTTTAGTGTGCCTGAATGTCCTGTGTAATAACATTTTCTGCTTTTGTGGTTAAAGAACAACTGTCTCCAAGCTTTAGGGGTACTGAGTCAGTTCCTGGACAGGGCTATTGATGTACTGCTCCCTTTACCCCAAGACTTTTTTCAGAGCTATTAAAAAGGGAAAAAAGGGCTTGCCAGATAATCAGGGAAAGCTAACATATCTGTCTATTCAAAATCACAAAAGTCACATGAAGATCAATGTAAAATTCTGATTTTTTAGTATTTAGAACTTGAGTTGTACTGCTCTGTTCTGGAAGAGAACTGCAGTTTCTTTAAAAAAATGTCCATTTTTATCCCTCTTCCTCTCTCTGAAGAAGGCTGTCATAAAAATACATTAAAATAAAAAAGGGAAAAAAGAAGATCTCTGTAGTAAAATAAAATGTTTGTTCCTCTCAATATCATCCAGTCTGAAGCATGATAAGAGATATTAAAAAGTTCTAGAGCTGAATGATTTTCTAGATAAATGCTGGAAACTAGTAATTTCTAGTACTAGACCTACCCAGTTTTTGTCCATGTTTCACTCTCAGGTTTATTTTCGGACTACTACTACAGTCAAATGGTCCTGAGAAAGACCTATCATATTTCATTCCTTCCACATGTCACTATACACCTTTTGAAGGTGTACCGTATGGAAATTRAGGAAATATTCCCAGACTCTCTGTTCACATGCTTTGTTGACGGATCTATTCCAAAGTTAAATAAGAATGTTAAATCAAATAGCCATTTGCTTCAGGATAGAAACAACACTTTACTTTTCTTTTTTTCCAGAGTTTATTGAATAGACAGGAAAATAATGCATACCTTTATTTATCCTGACATTTCTTGACAGTTTGTAGTGCAAATTCTAATCTATRTTAGAAATAATCACCTCTCTAACTATCATGAAAGTTTTTAGCTGAAGGTCAGACTCATATGTGTATACTCTGTTTTAATATCATCTGATTCCACAAATAACCCTATTGATTTCATGAGGATGGTTCCATTAGAGAAAGCAGAACTTCACCACAATAAGCAGAGGAAAGGTAAAAATATATTCTCTTTAAAATCACAACAGAGAGGCAAGATGAAAACCAGTATGGAGCCCTATAACTGTGAGAATAGCATGACACTATTTGCCTTGAGTTAATTGAGTGCTAGACTTGTCCATTCTTGGGGAATATTACAAATACATTTTGGTACTAAGGTAATATGAAATGCTCAGCTTGAAAATAGATATTCTTCGTTCACAGGAACTGAAGAGCTAATCTTAGGGTTTTGTCATGTGAGTAGGAGCATTGTCATTTGAAATTAAATGAGGCTTTTGAGTACTGAAGTTTTAATGCTTCTTTGATGCACAGATACAAGCGAACTGCCTTACACAAGTAAAAACTATCACCAAGTTATTTTAGTTGCATCTTCCTTCAGTTAGAATTCAGTGCCTCAGAGCACATCCAACATTAAGTCTTCTATATAATATCTCAAAAGATTTATTAGAAGCAACCTGGCCTTTTTTGGTAGCATTTGGGAGATCAGCATTGCGTCAACCCAGAACATATTTAGTTTCGTATGTCATACTTTAAAAAAACTTTGTAAATTGTAGGTCCTAGATCTAGACTGATTACACATATTCTGGGTGCTTAATGATATGCAACGCATAGAGACACAGCATACAATTATAAAGATGTCATTCATGTAGGCACATGCCTGATTATATAATAGAGGTTGTGATTTTACATCTACTAACCTCAGAAACTGTGATATCCAACAGATTGATTTTGTGCAATTCCTGATCATCTCTTCTTTAAATAAGGCTATCTTTGCTTATCCAGATTTTCAGCTGATTGGCAGACTCTTCCGTACCTGACAGTACTGAACTGTCTTTGAGTCAAATTCCCAGTTTTCTCCATATGCATCCATATTGCTCTCTTAATTTCCCATTGAACAGCACAGCAGATGTTCACATGAAGGCTAATGTCCATTTCAAGGAAAGGGATAACAATTTTCCAACTTTCCTTTCTGCTTGGTTTCTGGTCATATAGAATAAATCATGCACGAACAGTGCTCCCTGTCAGCTGGGACCTTATGGAGAAACAGGGCCTTGAATACAGATGTCCTAAGTTCCAGTCCCATTAAAAAAGGCAATTTTCCCTTGTGGTAGGTCAAATTGTACCTCCGTTATATCCATTCAAGCCCTGGGAGCTGAGAGATGAATTTGGCCCTGTATCTGTGTCTGTGCCTTCCCTCAAAAGACAGCAGCACTGTGAGGAAGTTAGTCATCTAAGGGTGCCAAAATTTGCTGCTCCAGGAACGAGCATTTCCACACAGGAGCAGATAAAAATGAAAAAAAACTTAAAAAAATTCAATTAGATCAACAGAGAAAGTGATCGCTTGCCCAGCCATTCCTGAGCAACAATTTATTCCTAGGGTGGTGTGAGAGACTCAAGCCAGCGGTCAGCAAGCTGACAAATCTGTCAGCTTTGCTGGGTGGCTGTCAGTCAAACCAGGTGCCCGCTGTGTGTTGTGGCGCTCCTTGTATTAACACCCTGCTGAGATAATTCTTTTTTATCCCTTTTTTTTGCCACCAAGAGGGTCTGCCACCACACTGCTGTTTTTCATCTTGTTAATTGAGTCATTTATTTCGTTAAAAGGTGAAACTTTATCAGGGTTTATGTGCCAAATGTGAGAAGGCATATTTAATGATACATCAAATGTTAGAAGCATGCAGGTGCCTCTGTGTATGCTCTTTAAAATGCTGAGAGGCGAGGTAGTTCTTGTAAATTAAAATCACCTGATATTAAGTAAAAATAGGCATTTTGTTCCCAGGCAACAATACAAATACACTGTACATATGTGTGTATGTGTTTGTTACTAAATATATAAAGCACATGGATATTTATATTTAATTTTCAATCAGCAGATTCATCCATATTCGAAAGCAGATAACTGGAGGGATAAACAATACAAGAGCAGAATTCAAAATTATGTAAAAAAGTCAATAATTTCTAGGGTGGCTGCTAAAAATAATGTTTGAAAAAAGCTTTCAAGCTTCTCCAAAGAAGATTTCCCTATCACTGATTACCACCACTCTTCCCCGGGTAATTTGTTGATTTTCATTTTCTAGGTATTTCTGAAGCAGCTAAGTTGGGGTTTTTTTGTACCTTGTTAGGAAGGCCATTTAACTGGTTAATTAGATCCTAGGCAAGCCTCCAATGAAATTGATGAGAATCTCCCCACTGCCATCAAAGACTGGTAAGTCATACCTCCAGGTCTACTTTTATGAGGGAATGAGCTGGAGTCTTCAGAGAAACCTAAGCTCTGTTGAGAACAAGCAGGATTTGGGCCCCTATCCTCCTCAAGCATCCAAGAAATCAGTGCGGGTTCATCACCAGGTAGGTGGATTTCACAAGATCAAACCCATCCACCCAGATACAAAATGACAGAAAGTGCCCAGGAAAGGGGACTGTTGAGATGTCAGGAAGGCTGGTTGGTGCAACTACCAATTTCTATGCAGCAGTCAGATTGGTAGTTGATGCTAGTGAAAACTATGCTCTTTCTTCTTTGTGACTTTTACCTCTTAGCAGAACTAGAGAAGACTGACAACACCAGCAGAATGTGCCTTTCTCTTTAAGAGAGCTGTGTCATTTGCAAAAAATTGATTCAGTAATTTTTTTAAAATAACCCAAATTACTTAATCCCACTAACAAGCAAAAACTTTCAGAAAGTCTGTCTTTGGTAATTGGGCTTCTTTCGCCTGGAATCCACTGCTGAGTGCTGCCTTCCCATTTGGGGTTAGCCACCCCTCCCCCAGTTCCTGTCCCCTTGTGATTGCCAAACTCTCATTAGTTTAGGAGGACTAATACCATCTGTGTCTGAAAGACATACTCCCACATGGTTTATTTAGTCAGCAGCTACCAAATTCACCTTGCCTTCCAAGGCTGGGAGTAGGTGAGTGGATCTGAGATCAGCCACTAAGATCAGGCTGGTGTTTCTGAACCCAACTAAGTGTGTGGGTAGGTTGTGTAAGTAATGGGTGCCTCGCTTTGATTTCAGCATTAGCCACTGTGCTCGTTTATTGCTTGAAAATGTTCTAGTCCAGGTGAGTAGTTCTCATTCATGCCACAGAATTAGTTTGAAAAAATGTACCAGAACACTTTCCACCTCTCTCACCTAACATCCTTGTTCTTCCCTCACTTCGTCCCACAGATACCAGAAAGTGTATGATCATTTAGATAAATCTTTGGTTTCGTTGCAATAGCCATCAAGCACATTCACTATGAAGAAAAGCACTGTGTTATCTACTTATGTTTCTCCAAAATAGTTGAACCACAGTTCAACTTTTGAATGGCAACTTCTTTCTCAATAAACCCACTCCTGTGTGAGTTCACAGTCCTAGCTCCTCTGTGAGTGACAAAAATAAATGTTCACTGGTTTTTAGACTCAAACAAGATCCAGGAGAATAAACCAAAGTCTAGGAATGGATGTTACAGCACCAGGACTTCGAAGAGGTGATAATTTTAAGGACAGGCAATCAATCAGTGGCTTTGTTGACCTGTTTCCTACTTCTAGTAGGAAAATTTCAAATACTGGGCCAGAGTTGTCTTAACTTCAGCAGCCTACGTGTTGTTGCCCTGTGGCTGATGTGGTAACAGGTCTCTGGTGCTCTGTGATCACCAGTCCACCTCCTGGAGAAGGCATGTCTCCAGCCCTGCTTGTTTTCCTTCACATGAATGTGCTGCCATCAGGTGTCACTGTGGCAAGAGAAGGACTTTGGGTTACACTTGCTGCCCCAATGTCCATTGCCAGTTCCTTCCTGACAATTGGCTTGGTGCAGGCATTTATGGTGGGGCCATGCTGTTGGAGATGGCTGTTGTTTCACAGTTTTGAACAACATGTAGCACCCAAATGTGGACAAAATTCAGATTAAAAACACCATTGGGGTTTGCCAAGTCAGAAATCTTTTAAACTGTCATTACAAATATATTTAAATAAAAATAGTACAATCTCACACAAAGGGGACACAGTAACATTTCTATTGCCTCACGATGATCAGAATTATTTTTCTATTTGTCTGGGTATACTAATGAAACAGTTTTGTTGTCTTCTCCTTATCAAGGTTGTTGTTCTTGTTGCATCTGGAAGACAACTATAGATCAGATTATTATTGTGCTGTAGGAATAGAGAACAAAATGATTACCCTGGCCCCCCAAAATTTACAATCTAAAAATAAGACAGAAGCCATAGGAACAGTAGGAATGACCATGCTAGTTGCTTAGACTAAGTTCATCCACCTCCATATGCTGTGTTAAAGTGGTTGTAGAGGATGTTTGAGGGAAATATACAGGTGACAAGGCAAGCACAAAGCAGTGGGTAAAGAAAATAGCTGGGTGAGATTGGGAAATACAACGAGACAATCTATATCATTTGGTTTGATAAGCACTGCATAACTCATCCTGGGTATGTAAAGAGAAAATCTCTGCTAAATCTCTGCCTTTTGGTATTAGTAGTAATTTGTATTTATGTTGTTTTATAGTCCTGGGTGACAAGACACTTTATAAATGTTAATTCTTACAGTACTGAGATATTAGGTAGATAGAGTTGAATTTTATTTACAGCTAAAGAAACCAAATCACAGAAAAAGTGTGCATGAGGTCAGTGACAAGAGCTGGGTCTCATTCCCACAAGCCCAGGCTTTCCATCATTTCTCTCTACTTACCAGTAACCTGTGCCTATATTTTTCTAGTAGACAAACATGCAACATAACCACCCCCCTTTCTTGTACTCGCACTGTTTAGATAGCATTTCCTATGCAGTCCCACCACCCTTCTCTTTGTCTATTGTCCTCTTACTTACATGCATCGTCTGGGAGTCAGTTTCTCCCCCACCATCACTATTTCCAGTAGTCAGCCTGTCCCTCCCCCCAAATCCTGGGACTTTCAAAGAGAAGTGTTAGTCAAACAGAGATTATTGGGCTCAGCAGAAACACGAATAGCTAAAAGGGAGGTTGCAATATGCAATCTAATGCTCTTTGAAAACAAGCTCTGAACATCTCTAAAACCTGATGTTTTTTCTTTCTATGCAGAGCAGAAACTGTTATCCAAGGGCTCACGCTCTGTCACGTTAATTTCTGAAAATTAGAGATGGTTGGGAAATTTGCTTCTATCCTGCAACACCTTATAACATACAAAAAAATACTGGGTTTGCTTTCATTTAAATTATCCAGCACTGAAATTTTCCCACTGCCTCAACTCAGAAATTCTGTCTTGGTTTCTCATCATTGAAAAGCAGTTGGCAAATGAAAGCAAGGTGTCATTTTTTCCCCCCAGAAGTTTGGGGATAATGACATTATGTAGTCATTAGGTGAAAAATTAAAAATCATCCCAGAAGCAAGGACTGGAACTTTTTTTTATTTAGAGGAGCTTGTCTTCTCTGTAAACATCTTAAAAACACACTATTAGGAAAGTGTGTTTCCACTATTAGGAAAACCAAAGTGTTCAGCTGGGAAACTTATTTTCAAAATAGAAATCCTTTGTCTTATTTATGGTGTTTGCCAATTTCCAAATGAAGGCAAAATTGGATTCAAATCTGTAGTTCATCAAGTAGTGACCGGCCGGGATGTTGCTGATTTATACCCCGGATCCTTTCTCCCAACCTTTTGCCTGTGATTAATACCCTGCTAAGGTTAGGTCGATTTTTTTTTCTTCCATCCTGTCTGTATCAAGCTTACCACAGTTTACACACTGTAATAAGATAAAACCAGCTTAGGTAAGTAAAGCCATAATCCGACAAAAAGCTGGGCCTGGAGGCCTTTTTCTTAGATTTGGGTCATGATCATGGTCCCACTTACTACTGGCCCATCAGGCAAAAACTAATGATTGTAAAATTGCCATTAGTTACCAGGGTAGCCTCGGGCCATAAGATCTCAGCTAATTTTGAACACTGCTGATAGATTCCTGGGCTTTGTGTCTGAAGATCAACAGTTAGCTTTCTGTTAAAGGCAAACTTCGCACTAAAGCCACTGACAGAGTAGTAGTAAATTATCCTTGTCATCCAATATGTAAAGCTTGGGTGACAATGAAGCATAATATTCAAAGGGAAACACTTGCACTAAGAAAGTGAAAAGAGCTTGTCCATTGTACCTGCAACAATTGCCATTGACTAGTTATGAAAAAGGGAACTTAACTTCCACTGTGGAGTCTTTTAAACATACTCTTTACATTTGGCCCTAGAGATGGAGGGACATACAGAAGAACAAAGTGTTACCCTGGATCTAGTTGTTCTACTTTGTGAGAAAAAAAAAAGTGAGAACCATGCCAGTACCTTCACACAGTCAGAAAACAAATCTTGCTACTGTTTGAAAATGGAAGAGCATTCAGAGCACACTGAAGTCAACATATAGGCATTTATTTCATGGGGCTTCGGATCATATATTATGGTGACATAACAAATCCTGTTTTCTAGATGTTAACTATTGCAAGGAATTAGGGATGTTATCATTGCAAATTTTACTTTTACTTTACCTCAGCTAGGCTTGTGATCTCCCTAGCTCGTTTTTCCGTCATCATTATAAAATTCAGTGATCTCCTTCAAAAGGTCCACATTTGTACATGTTTTCACATGCAGAAATGCTCCTCCAGGCTAGTCTTCATTGCTCAGTGCCATGCTATGCAGAAAGACTCAGCTAATTTGAAATGAGTTAACTGGGTTAACCTCTGTGACCACAGCACCACTATGGCTAAATTACAACCAGTAGCATAGACTTGCTGCAAGAGCATCACACATCTGTAATAGCTGTCATCTCCTTCTGTAGATCTTGGAAGGAAATCTGGTGTCTCAGACACCACATTAATATAACTGTGGCTAAATTGATGATCACTTTTCTTGAGTAACATGTTTAATTGTCTTTCCTCCTCTAATTACTCCTTCTCCTCTTCATTCTTTTTCCCTTTCTCTGTATTACAGTAATTCTTTGACATCACAGTGAGGATCCAAGGACCCAAAAAAGCCATATAAACAGACAGCAAATAACTAAACAGGTCTTTCCCCAAAGGACAGAATAGAGGAAAAGTGCCCTCAAACAAAACTCTTGCTTTCTTTGCATCATGCCGTATTTCCTAACCTATAAAGAGGAAGGACCTAATGTGTTCTGGTTCAGGATGTGAGTTCATCTCTCTTGATGGTTATTTGCAAAATCCATTGATCGATGAAGTCCTACTGAACTTAAGCATTTGGCAAGGAATGAGTTGTGGATCCTCTAGCATGGTTGATTAGCACCTTAACCAAAACTCTCTGTCAGGCAAGGAAATGTTAAAGCAATATTTTTCAATGAGATGTCAAGATGGTTTCTACTGGAGCTTTCTGAAACAATAAAGCAGAAATACAAAGGTGTTAACTGTGCATCATAAGGGTTTTCTTATTTATTTGCTCCTTTAGTAATTTTTGGTGCAATATTCCCAGGTATTGTATTTTTGCTGGAAAAACATGACAGATTTCAAAAACATTTTTCATAGCGATGGCTTATTCCTCCCTGCCACACTTATTCCTTTGTTTCTCTCCCCAGTCTTTACCTGAAGAAAGAAAAACAAAAAAAGTGATAAGCAAAGTGGGAAGGGAAGGACAAAGAGAAATCCCCAATCCCCTAAAATACTAATACCAAACTAATGAAAATCCCTTTCATTTTTTCATTTTTATATTCCATCCATTTCTTTTTTGGAAAATGAGGAAAAAAAGAAATAGAAAATATTCCCTCAAAATTGTTTCTTTTTTTTTAAGGCCATTTTCATTTTTAAAAGCTTCTAACAAAACGTAACACCTATGTTTGCATGAAGAATTTTAACCAGATGTATTTTATTCTGATCATCATTCCAATTTTTGATGTAAAAGCACATTTTTGCTTGGGAATAAGAAGTGAGCTATATAACTTCCCTGTTTCCATAAAACTACTTTTCAAAATGTTTGGGCAGAACACTATACATTCCTGAAGTTCCCAGTACCCTTAGTGCTGGAGTAGCATCATGTTCTTTAAAATGATTTTGGAACTGCATCCAACCCATCACAGCTTCTTCATTTGCTTACACTGTAACAGAATTTCCAATGTTTTATATTAATTTTTCAAAGGATTTTTGTCAACCTATAAGATGCTACACAAATTCCTGCCACTGCTCTCTGCCTTATGTGGGCAGGGGGTGCACTGCAATTAATTGAAAGTCGTATGGGACCCACTGTGATGAGATTGTATTGACAGCTTAATGTTCTATGGTGTTTACCTAAAATGGAACGAAGGGGTGAACTGTTTGGTGCTGCTCACCCTTCCCTCTGCCTACACCCATAATGTTGCTTGCATTGTACTCCCTGCACTGAGGAGCACAGGTAAGGCAGACACAACTTCATATCTCTCTGCAAGAACAAATGCAACAGCACTTCTGTTGATCTGCTCACATGCACAACTAACGTTATTTGATTAAATGTGTTCTCTTTTTAAGAGGATTTGAACAATTTCTGAAAGCTCCACAAATATCTCATGAACACCATGTCAGACATTGCCTTGTTTGATTTATTGGTCTTTTATGCGTTAACTTTGATTCCATTTTTAAAACCAGCTTTTACATCAATGCATCTTCACAGTTAGCAAATGATAGATTAGATAAAACACAATGATACTAATATATTAGATTTGCAAGGATGACAGTTATCGTTTAGCTGTGGGCCTACAGTTATTCCTTATGGTAGGTTCTACGCAAAAATGTGTTTTTTCCAAAAGACTTCAGAATTTCTGCAACATTTTAATGAATTTTACATCCTGGAATTTTGGTCTTTATTAAGGCTGGTCACATTGAACGCTATGTGAATTGTGAGTGGAACCATGTGAGCCATTCAAAGAGAGAAAGAAGCAGAGATGCAGTTTAAGTATTATAGATTTTAGCTTAAAAGTTAACATTTTGCATTTAATAATTTCACTTAGCTATGTACCTGCATTACGTACATACACACACAAAGTGTATATATTAAAGACAGACAGATAGATAGGGAAGGAGAAATATATGTGGTATATATATTGTATATCTTTGTTTAGAAGCTACCCTCGTTTAGTAGCTGCACCTTAACCATGCACCTTTACTATGCAAGCCGCAGGGGAAAGTAATTAAATTTAATAGCTGCTGCCCTCGTTTTGAAGTCGCCCTCAATATAAAGCTGCACAGGGAAGTAATTAAATTTAATAGAAGCTGCGGATTCTAAACAAAGATATACTGTATAAAGTCCATATAGTTCTTGGAAAGTTAATTTCCAGCAGTGGCAGGCCTGTCACTTGAAATATTCATGGTTTTGTAATTGTTTGAATCAAATCTCCAGCTACAAAGGAACTTTCTCTGTATCTGAAATGATGGAATGATGAAGGATCTGCGCATGTACTTGGATACCACCATAACAAGAATAACAACAACAACAATAATAAAAGAATGAAGAACAAAATAAGATTATAAAAGAAGCCCCCCAAAAGTCACACGTTAATATTCCACTCTCATTTTCATCAATCACTGAAGCAATACCCCCTAGATCAGTGCATTAACTTGTTTATCTTTTACAACGAGGAAAAACTTCATAGCTTCATCATTCATTCCAGAGTGAGGGGAGAAAAAACAAAAGGCAGCCACCGAAATTTGCATGGTGCTCAATTATACATTAGTGAACATCACTTGGCAATCTGTTCATATCAATTTAATTGGATTTTAATACTGCCTCTGATCTTGTTTTCTAATTAACAGCAGTGCCTGGCAATAAAGCAGAACCATGCACCCAGCAACACCTTTGATCTCAACCATATGGAGCTCCTCCGTGCTCTTGAAAAAAAATTTTTTTTCCCTTGCCTCCAATGCAGGCCGAGAGATACTGGGGCCCCCAGATGGCCAAATACCACTCATGACTGCAACTTCATTGATTATTTTCTTTCCTGATTGATCCTGATTGAAAATAAATAAAACATGCACTTGGAACTGGATGCAAATTGGTGTCACAAGCTTTTGGTTATGTTGATGGTTTTCTCTGCTCCTGCTTTAGATGACAAGTACTTAAGTAAACGTTAATTGACTCAATKGTCTGTATTTAGGAGCATAACTTTATCACAAGGACCTTTTGTTTCATGTGTAGTTACTGTCCTACCACAGCCACATTTTTAACTGGGATTGAATTAAGTTAACCGTTCATTCTTTATCTTTCTGATGTTATCGTCATAGGCAAACTATTTAGACATGATTTGAGCTCAGCAGTTTGATTTATATCTGCTTTTTGATGATTTGCTTTTGACAGTTGGTTCTTTTTTTTTTCTTCTTCTTTCTTTTTTTCAGGACCCCTAGGTAAAAAGCATGCAGAACAGAGCTCTGATCTTTGTTTCCTGCACAGGTCTGCCTTCAAGTACAGTATGCTCAAACAAAGCAAATGTTGGCATGTCACATTTCACATGTTCTCCAGCCATAGTTTGCAATAGTTCTCTGAGATACGAGGAACTGACTTAGTAGATTTCCTCCTTGGGTTCGAAAAAAGAGATAAAAAATGTTCCAGAATGTTAGTTTATGAAGTGGACTTTTATACAAACATTTTAAAATGCTATAATACATACATATATATATATATATTATTTGGCTTTGCAAGGGGGTGAGCAATTAGAGGGAGAAACACTGCTGTCTTCTTGTAACTTAAGTATTACATAATGATAGCACTAAGRACAATTTTGATTTTTGGCTTTTGGATAAATAAAGAGAAGTTATGCTTCTCTTCCTTTTCCTTTCACTTTTTGTTCTGAACTTGCCATCTTAACCTGTGCTTTGATTTGGATATGACCCATAAGCAAGGTCAGGTCAGTCTTCTCTTGAAGAAAAGATTTCCAGCAAACACCCCGATGTGCTGCTGCAGCAGCAGGTGCTGCTGACTTTGCAGGTGACACCTTTCCCTCTGTGTTTAACACTAACCCACCATAGTGTTAAGGACAGTGGCTCCAGGGCAGTTGTTTTTCATTTGAGATGCAAACCAACACCTTGACCACTTGTGTTCATTACAGATCTAGCAGACCTACTCAGCCTAGCTATTTATACGGTGCGTGTGCATTACATGGTGCCATCTCCTTTGGTTTCAGTTAGATGCTTTTCTTTGCATGGCTCTGAGATCTCATGCAATATTGTTTATGTGGTAATAAACCACTGCTACACACTGACACATGCCGGTGAAACTGCACTAAGTGATGCCTCTCCCTTCCCTGCTTTGAGATCCTAAGTTGAAAATCCAGAAAGTGTATTAATTCTCTTGATTTTGTTGAAGTAGTTTATCTTTTCTGTCTCAGCTCAAAACCCATCTGATTAAATATCTTTACTTTTAAACTTTAACCATTTCATTAAATAAACTTGATCAGAATGTGTAGGGCTTCCAGTTTTGTGGAGATAGGCTGCTATGTACCAGCCCAAGGCCAGAGCCAACAAACCAGTAAGTAAAATAAACTGATAGTTGGGATACAGGCAATGAATCCATGAAGACACCAGGTTCTTTCCTCTGCAAATCCAGAGCCAAATTCTTGCTGGTTTTGGATTACATTTCATACGTGCTATTTCACACATTTACTGCATTTCAATAAGCTTCTGCTAGTGAGAACTTCAGAGGGGAGAAACAAGTCTGCCTGCTCTGGACATAACCTTCCTTTATCATATGACTAAAAAGTGATTTGGAGCCCATGTTCCAGGGAGATGCTGGAAAGTTCCTCCAGCCTGATTGTGGTGAGCAGATCTTCAGGCAGTTAAGGGGACTCTGCAGGTCAAAGTATCTGCCCTATTGGATTGATTGTAGAAATGGGGCTTATACACTTGTACCAAACACGAGTTTAATCTGGATTTACCTTTTTCTTCATTTGCTTTCCAGAATTTCAAGCTACAAACTCTTGCCTTTTATCATGTAGGGTGAAAAATAAAGCACTGAAGGAAATAAATGACTCAAAAGAAGATAGAAGTTCCATTTTTATTCTGCTTTCGATTTGCTGATAAATTAACACAGTACTAGCTTCTATGGAGTGCACTGACATATACTGATGAGGGAGCAGAGCTGATAAATATGAGGGTTTCCTGTTGCACCCTGCAAGTAAACTGCTGCTGATTGGATGTGTTGCACCAAGATTACTGCTGTGGTCTTTTTGAGCACTGGGACTCATAGACATTGTCAAAATTAGTATGCTGAGACACCATTTTGATCTTTGTTGCTGATTTCCTTGCTCTGATAACATGCTAGCTGCTGTCTTGTTTGCTTCCTGAACTGCTTGCTCCCACTTTGGATGAAAGTAGGGTTTTTTTTGTTTTTTTTTTTTTAAATCTTTAAGTTGTATATTTGACTCTTATTTTTTGGACTAACCACTCTACTGCTTGCACTTTCCTTCTAGGAGCTAGAAATAGGTTCAGTTGCGTCACACCACATACTTTATTTAAAATAAAGGCTGCTTTACTAGGCCTTTAAAATGTTGAGGGACCAGGCCTTGTTTACAGTTCAAGGCATTGATGTTTAACATCCACCCCACACCCTTACTATGAAGGTCTCTAAAGGCGAGGTGGGTATAAATTTGTGATTGTGTTTGAAAATGTGTGGCTAAGGGTTTGAAATATGTGGATAAGGGTATAATAGCTCATATCTCCAGCGTGAAGAGTTGCTCTGACCATGTTCTCAGATCCTACAGTACAAAAGAGGCTGCTCAGTGAGGATAGATGGACAGAAATATCATTCAGAAACCTCTTCTCCCCTGTTTTTATTTTCTTTCTTAAAGAAAAATAGAAGCAGGAATGTGCATGCAAATGATTCCTCTTAAAGATGAGCTCTGGGAAATGTGAATTCCCAGGCATAAGAGGAGTGGGGCTAGGGATGGTTGGGGCTGCAGCTGCCCAGCACTGCGCCCCGCTGATGGGTTTGTGAGCAGGCTGCTCACATCAGGACTCCTGCTATCCAGAAATGGACAAGAGATCATCCAGAACAGCAATGAGATTTCTCCACGTGCATGAGATATAATCAGGAGGCGAGTGTAAGCAGGATACTGGTTAGTTATACGCTCATGGTTTTAGGAGGACACCATGTGACTGTTTCACTATGGCTCATTATTCAGGTTTCCAAAGCTGACTCTTCTCCCCGGGTAAATGTGCATGTGCTTTCCAGACTACACTTGTTTGGAAACATTGCTTACTGCTAAGTGCACAGAATAAGTAATTTAGTTTCTCCATGTCTCTGGGTCTGTGTTCTTGGGAGTATCAGATACATTTTTAATAGGATCGCTAGAAAATGAACATAAGATTTTTCTGTTATAAAACAATACTTGGTAGGATTATCACAGTTACATTGGGTAACAGGAGGAAGTTAATCAGCTACCTTACTGACTTAAAACTTTTAGTGATGTTACTGCTTGTTATATTTGATATTAGACACACCTGAGAGGTGTCTCCGTTTACACATACTTTGTCATATCGGATGGCAAGGGTGAGCTGCATAGCTGAGTCTCCCAGCATTAGAAACAATCTAATTTCAGTTTTTTCCCATTCTCAAAATATACACATACTGGTTATTTGTATTCAGGCCAAAATGATGAATTTGCACAGCAACCACTGCTGACCACTAATATTTGATATGTTTCTTCTTGGTTCTTTTAATTTTTAAATACTGTTTCCTGCATTTATTCTGAACAACTGACTCTTAAAGCATATAGTGTTTTGTGATGTTTCATTATACTATATGCATTTTATTTTGCCCTTTTCCTTTTGTCTGGGGCAAATGTAATGATTCGCTTATTATTTTTTCACACATTCATTTAATTTACTCTATTGTTCAGGGGAGAAAATACTGAATTATGGGTGGTTTCTTCCCTGAAGTCTTTTTCCCCTCTTGAATTTAAGCATTTAAAGGCTTCGCCAGCAGTGAAACTTAAACATACATCCAGATGATGACATGGTATACTGTGATGTATCATTGTGAAATGGGCTATATTCTCCTTCAAGGACCTGTCATCACACTAATGCCAGTTATAAAGAACAGCAGCTCTGGCAGCTGGCATTAAGCATATGGGCTCTCTGTGTTTGTGTCTTATTTTGCTGATCTAGGCTATGGTTCATGGGTAGTACTGAATTTTCAAAGTCCTCTTCTTGCCTATTGATAATTAGGGAAGACTCTTGCTGTATCTACAAAGTTAAAAGAGAACCAGCATCTTCAGAAGTATACTGCCCTGTCTCCTCACCTTTAAGCTTACTAAATAAGGTCACCCTGGAGGCTACGTGAATTGTTAAATGTTGTTTATTCTGCTACCTTATGAAGGGTATCTGTATGGTAAGTTACAGCCTTATCTGATAAAAAGGCATAGTTAAACTATCTCTAACAACGACAGACATACCAAATCAGTGCAATGGCTTTGAGACTCTGTCCTTAGCTTCTTACAGGCCTGAAATATAATTACCTTCAATCTGCTTGCCTTGTTTCAGACTTTTAGGTTAGTACTTTAGATCTACCATCCATGGTGGAGAACTCCTCTTCCACCTTCCTGCTGTTGTCCTCAGTTTGTGATCAGCAGGTTTTCTGGGCCTGACAGGCTCCCATGTGTCTTTGCAATTCTCCTTTCTCCCCTCTTTTTTTATTTAAACTTACATGACTTCATCAGAATAATATCTTYACAAGCCAGTAAACATATCTTTGGTGAAACTGTGCTGAGTTTTCTCTCTCTTCCAGCCCCTGTATGCTGGCTTTGATATCTCAGAGATGTTTTTGTTCTGAATTCTCTGTGAAGAAGACTACAACATGGGTAAGAGTCAAGAGCCACAAACAAACTTCCACTCCAAGATTTGAACTGGGCTTGTTTAGCTAGTACTTTGTAGCCGGTGGAAAACAACACTGAGCTCCAAATAGGTCTGGGATGGCATGGACAGCTTCTGCAGAGATGGCTGAGAAGGCTCCTTGTATGGCAAACAGGGAATGAACCACTTCCACCTGGCGGTGTCATCTTCTTTCCAGGGCGTGATGCTACTAGTCAGGCTTTGTAATACAGGTGTGTAGGATGACACACATACCCTGGAGACAGAATTCATGTTCTTCTAAGACTAGAATTAAGTCTATTGGGTTTGTTTGGCTTTGTCTTATGATTTATTTCATTTCTTCTGTTCAGCAACGGTGCCCTTTGCCAATGGGGAAGAATCATCATTCTGCAACATTTCCTCCTTCCAGCCAGGAAACATACAGCTGAGCACACAGGGCTTCTCCAAACTGGCATACTTTGTTATCTTGTTCTGCTTCTTTTACTCTCCTTTAACCCCCAAGGGAAACAAAGGACTCCATCTGTATCAGCAAACCCCTTGGACTTTCAGGTGTTTCCTCGTGGGAATTATTTTCCAGCTTAATGCAGTGAAACCATGGACACTCTCTTGGCTCTCCCTCATGCTCTTTTCCCCACAACTAGACATGCCCTTCTGCAGGTGGAAGTGGTTGCCATATTCTCTTGGGTTGTCTTTCCTGAAAGGATAACCAGTTCCCTCACTATCAGCTGTTGGGTGTGAGAAAGGACTCAGATAGAAGAGCATTGATATTTCCATTTCCCCATTCCCTCTCTGCTCAGACATGGGACATCTTGACTCAGTTTGTCCTGCTACTTCCTTGCTGAAACCTTTTTTATTACTGACAGAGCAAGCCAACCATGATCCATTAGGCTGACCAGGAGAAAACAGCTTTTGTGGCTGTCATACCAAAGTGACTCCAGAAAAGGAGTATCTAGAATGTATCTATTACATATCTATTATATATTCCATTATATACATGGAATATATAAGTATCTATTATGTTTCCTTACTCAACTGTCAAGCCTTCCAGCAGTTCTTCATGTTCTCAGCATAGACAGCTACTAGAGTAACGCTGCGAGTTGATGAGTTAAGATTTGTGTGTTGTGTACACAGTGAAGTGGAAGCTACTCTGCCTGTATAATTCCTCCATGTTTCCCCTGTTTTATAAAAAATAAAGTCAATGTGAATATCTCTTAATTTAAAATATGGTTAGATAATATTTAGCTTACTCTACTGTCCAGTGAAAGCTGGGTCAAAGCTTGTTTGAGTGCTCAGATATGCATTGTTGAAAGGTGGGATACAAAAAAATAGGAATAAAAGCATGTGCTAAAATGATATGTCTATAGGGAGTGAAAGTTTTTTTAAAAATTGGGTTACACTTATAACAGTGGCTGTGGTTATGCTATAATTAGAATGTAATTACATTGTCTTTATAATCCTGGTTACTTGTAATTAACATTAATGCATATGAGGAAGTAAACTACACATCTGAATTGCTTATTAGTACCCTGTTAGGACTGGAGCCTATAAACATATAAGGAAGTTTACTCACCAAATATTTTCATTGGCTGTCACTGAATGACTCATGTGACTAAAGCTATGAATGGATGTTTGTAGGCAGCAACCCTTAGATTCTAACTAACATTAACATGAAGTTAACTGCGTGAACCACTTTGGATTTACCTGCTGCAATTACCCTGAAGTTACACTTTGATATATATATATATATATATATATTTTTTTTTTTTTTTTGTGGTAGGCATGTAAAGAATCGGTTCTGCTACAGACTTAATGGTCCTGCTATATGGAAAATAATAACCACAATGCAAGAGCAGTGGAATCCCAACCAGTTCAAACTGTGCCATAGAGTGGAGCAGACTTTTTTTGGATACAGTTGTTTGTAACTGAAATTTGGCCCAGGACTTCATAGTTCCAGAAGCTAACTATTTTTAAAATAGCTACTAGCAATAGCAAGAGCTGTGAGTTCTCCATACAAGGCAAGATGCAGCATTTTCAACCTTTCTATAAGAAGTGGTAGGTAGCAGGTCCCTTTCTACCCTGACATTCCTAAAGGGAATGTAAGTAGATGAGCATATTTGTAATAAGATGCCTTGCACAGATAGCTGGAGCCTCTAAAGAGCTCAGGAGGGAAAAGAAATACTATACTCTAAAAACAAGGCTACTTTTTTCCTTCTTTTTAAAATCTTAACTCTTGTATAGAGAAAGAAGAGGGCTTAATCTTGCGTGACGCATGGAGAAGGAGGAATTTTGCATATAAGGGTGTATCTATCATCTGAGTTCAAAAAACTCATGTCCAAATGCCATCCATTTCCAGCCTTTCTGCTCATCCCCAATATATATGATAACCTCATAATGAATGAACATCAGAAATAGATTTCTATAGGTTAGATGCATGATAGACTGCAGTGCTTCTGAAAGTCTGTTGTGGCAATGACCATTGAACTAAGGAGAATTTACATGACCAACCATTATAATCGATCCAGTCTGTATTTTAGATAGTCCTTAAATACATATCAATGTGACAAATGGAAATGGCTATACTGTACAGGCCAATAAGTTGTGCTTCAAGAGGATCGTAAATACTTATTGACACATAGACTGCTCAAAATGAACTTTGATTTAATGAAGTAGAAATGTGATTTTGGAGTCTTTTAAAAAGCTACTGTATTCTGCTAATTACGTATCCCATTAGGTTTCTTAAAGTTATTCTGTAGGCAGAAAAGGCTTCCTAATGAGTAAAATCCTGTCACATATATGGTCAGTACTGTGGTTATGCATGGGTAATGGTCAGATAGAAGTGAAGCTAAAGGAAGCCTTCACAGTCATTTCTTCCCTGCAGCATGACCGTTTATCATCTGTGGGGTTTTTTGTGTCTCTGTTCCCCCTATGGTAAGGCGTTGAGAGTGGAGGGCATCAGTAACACAGATGCACCATGTGAAATTTTCTGGTGTAAATAAAAGATACTGTCACCCCAGGAGGCTCCTGAGTTTTGCCTCCCGTGATCTCAGGGGAATTCTGTTTTTATTTCAAGGTGTGTGTGTGTGGACATTATGAACCTATTTACACCAGCCCTCTCTGGGGGGCTGAGCAGAGGAATGGAGATTTTGGCACCAGTTGTACAGACTAAAACAGGTTGTAGTAGATGTCATGACCCCTCTGCTTTGTTAATGTTATTTTTATCTCTAAGCATTTATCACACAGATGTTATGCTGCCAGAAGATACTGATTACTGATATTGATTACAATTAGTGTTAACTGTTATCATTGAAATAGAAACTTTCACTGGCTATGGTGGGAACTTCTTGAGTTCAATGGGAGGTATTCAGTCACTTGAGTCTAGGTACATGTTAGCATTTCAGATGCGTTGGGTATCTAAGACATCTTCATGGGACTAGCAGGACCTTCAGGAAACCTTTTCCTTCTGGGGTGGCAGCTGGAAGCCAGCAGGGAAACTCTGAGCCATCTTAGCTGTTATTTAGGCACCAGTCTGGCAACTGAATCCCATCTTACATTTTGGGACCTCCTACTGCTGTCCATGGCCCTGAGGGGGTGGCAGGAATCTTCAAAGTGACTCCCAAAATATTTTTGCAGTGGAGGAACAGCTGACTACCTTTCCTTTCCAGCAGTTGCTCAGTAATTACAGTCAGTGCTGTTCATTCCTTTGCACTGAAAGAGCCAAGGAACTTCCCACAATAAAAGGTAGCAAATTGCTCTGTGACTATCACAAGCATTTGTCTCTGCATGGGAAAGGGAAGGTTGCAGTCAGGGGTTACACCAAGACAGGTGAACCTAAAGGAAGGGTGAAATTTGAGGATCTCATTCTCCATTGTGCCATCATCACTTTTACAACTACGAAGGAAATATCAAGTGGAGGGAGGATGAGTCCCTATAAGTACGGTAGCATTTTGTCTCCACTATGCACAGGTGCAGAGCAAGACAGAAACAGTCCCAAAGTCTGAAATTTTAGCTTGCTTGATTTGTCACAATTTTAATTCCTTAACGCAAGTCATGTTTTGTTTGCTGAAATGAGCTCTTAGGTTTAAATCTACATTTAAAAGTCAAAAAGTTTATGTTTTTTAAAGTCAGAAAACAAAGAGTATTTGTAGATAATATTTTTGTTTGTCCAAGTTCCCCACCATAACTGAATAGACAGGATACTTCACCTTCCTTTCCTAAAACCAAAGGGCTTTAGCACGCAGTTCTTCCTGCAAAGAGTTAATTGAAGCAAATAAAGTTCTTAAATTGTTAATAATCCTCCCAATTTGATCTTGTTCTTTCTCCCCCTCAAGCAGTAAGAGGATAAGTGCGAGTGATAGCCAGATTTATAAATTATTTCTTGCGAGCTGTATGCTTTAAAAGGGAATATAAAAATCTGCTATGTGTCAGGCGATCCATGGAGGCATTAGCAAGCGTGGCTGATTCTCAGTCCCCTGAAAGCAGGAGTGATAATTTGTAAATCTAGGAACTGTACGTGGAGAATGGTAATTTGTCATTAGTAAGATTAACATGATCAAGGGAATAGAATAGATTATTTACATATAAAATACAGAAGATCATTGATGCAGCAGTGATGAATAAATACATTTTGATAAAATTAAGTCAATATTTTTGGGAATCAATACAAGAGTTTTCAGCTGTCATATAACACTGCAGCTTATGTTTTATCTTTATGTATAAAATATATTGCCTATTTGAGAATGGTTATATAGATGGATTTTTTTTGGCCTGGGCTTCTTTGTTTAATCTACCTGTAGAGCAATCCTTTTGAAACACCGTACATTCAGCCACAAATCGCTTTTCTTAGTTCCTTTAGAATGAAATACCAATACTTATGATGTAGAATATCTGAGCACTCATATACTATTTAAAGGGACATGACATTTTTATTATTGCAGTTTCATAGTCTAGTTAATTTTTTTTGTTCAAATAGATTTGCTTTCTTGCAGAGAGAAACTATCACAAATAATTTAATACATTTTGATCATGTTTTCAATGCTGACTGAATTACAGTTGCTGACATGGTTCATTTACTTACACAAACCGTTCTTGTGCTCACACTGTTGCTCAAAAATTCAACATTATCAGGTGAAAAAAAATGCATGAAGATAGGAAACCATTATCCTGACCACTAAGCAATGCAGAATGGAATATCAATTGGCAAGTTGTTAACTCTGATTTTCAAATACACCATTTGCAATGACTTGTAACTACCTACAATAAGTGGTTATAACCTTTTTTTCTTTAATTTTCTGAAAGCTTCAGTAAACTATGCTATCATAGTGTTTAAAGAATTTAAAGCAAATTACTTCAGGAATATTGCTCAAAGCAAGTGCTATGCAAGGCAGTAAGTGACTTCTGTGGGTGACTGAGCACTGAAGCAAAGCTATGAGGTTTGCTAATGTAGACACTGTTTATTTGCAGGAAGATTCCTTTGCCACAGATGTTCTTGACAAAACCAGTTCTTGATCTTGCTGAAGTGAATATGTGCAATGCTACACGTATGTAGACCCAGGGAGTTCAGTGGGGTTGCTCGTGTGCATAAAATTACCTGTGTGCCTGCATGTCCAAGGCTCAGGGCATTGGAGAGATTTAATCATTAAAAGGTGAAGTAGAGGTATTTTTGTTATACTTTGTTATACTGTGAAAAATCACAAGTCAGTCTTAGTTACAGGATCACTCTTCTCACAGAACAGGATATACAAGAAAATAAAACAAACCAGAAGACAACATTGTTTTGCAGCAATATAAGCTTTGAACATTCTCTGCCGTAGGTTGCTCAGGCTTCCATTGACATCACGAGGGGGCTGTGTTTAGGTGAATAATTTTTTTGGCAAGGGCAAACAAATGAATAAATGCTCAAGGGAGAGCTAAGCTAAAAGAGGAGGAGGCCAGAAATCCAGGACTCAAGCATGTAAGGTTACTATGACTTTACATACAACCAACGTATTTCACTCAGTTACATGTTTTTGCTCATGATCAGAACAACTGATTCACAAATGCATTAACCTGCAATAAGCACCCATTTGCTAACCAAACTGTTGGCCACAAAGGTCTCAAAATGGCTTCTTTTTCACTAATATGTAGAAATAAATTAAAAGGAAATGGGTGGATGGATGCATGCATGCATGCACAGGAAGACATAAATAAATGGAGTGTCTGAACAACCACTCCACAGAACATAACTTAGTAGAGAAAGTATGAAAGAAAAAAAGAGGTAATTTTCTATTATCAGCTTGCACTAGTGGAGGCTTGACCATATGGAGATTTCTTCTATGCTGCTCCAAAATGGACCTTAAAGTCTTCAGCGGCCAGATTGACAAGTCACTCCATAGAGATTGCAGATACTTCCTGAGATTCAGATTTATAATTTAAAATAATTGTGGATTACAAAGACTGCATATTTCCTTACTAGGAAAAAAGGAATGAATTCATGCTCTTATTGTTTCCTCCCCATCTTGAAATCTGGATGCAGGCTGGAATTTTCAGAGAAAACTAAGGTTTTGTGAAAGATGTATGCGTGGCATCTGAGGTCTGTCTTTGTTGCTCCTAAACTAAGGCATTTATCAAGGGACAGAATTTAGAAGCATTGATACCCTAAATTGACCATATAATCAACATAGAAAATGAGATCTCTCCACTAATTGTATAAGGGAGCATAGGGCAACTGTTTGCACAAATTACATACCTAGTAGATGGGCCTAATATTACTTGGATTAAATTTGGGCTTTAAGTGCCTTTGAAATGCCCAAGCAAGATTTTCACCCTGAAATGAACTTCCTATAAAATTCCTAATGAGAAGTACTGCGATCTAACTTACACAGATAAGGATCTGTGGCAACCCTTCAAATTAAATGTCTCAAATGAATAATTACTTTCCCAAACTAAAGAGTTCAATTTAATAGGATATTTATTATGTGTTAATTAAAGATTATTAGAATAATATTTTGGGGGAAGTTTAATAACTGTATAAGAATTATGTAGATAAACACAAAAGATACATATCTTCTGCCTTCTTGTTAAACCAGTAAATATTGGTAATAATTTAATACATCCTTCAGAGCTTCAGTTTATATTAATTGAGTTTGCACACTGGAGAAACAAAGGTGTTAAAATAGTGCAATTTTCACTTTAGCCCAGTCTCATTACTCAAAATTCTGTCATAATGGATGACAACTAGCCATGCCCTCTTAACAAGAGTAAGGATTTCACCATAAAAATTAGAGGTAAAATCAAAGAGAAAAATGCTCATTTCAAATATGACTTTTGGGCATTAAAAGTCTAGACAAAAAAAGTGATGGCAGCAACTGTATCGTGAGTAGCTCCACCAACTGTTGCAGGCAAACATTTTCATGAATCACTTCAGAAAACACAGTCTTAAAATATGTGACTTTTTATATATTAATAAAAAAATCCTATAAAACATTTCTAAATCAGATTGGCAATGGTTTTGTAGCTGATGGTTAAAATGTACACTGACTATTTTGATATTATTGGAGTGGTGGTTTTTAGCTGGATTGACCTGAACTTTTTGGAATTGTCAGTTCAGGAAGAGTTTCAGGGGTTCAACATTTATTGGAATAAGGAATGGAAAATTGTTTGAAATCTAGAAAATGATTCAAGAACTATACTGCATTTCCTCTGCCTCTATGAGCTGTGATGGAAAGAAAGGAAGAGCCTCTCAGCACCAAGCAGTTTAAATGTACTCTGTGCAAAGGTGCACTAGTCGACCATATCTTTTAGAAAACTGAGCCTCAGGCTCTAGTAAATCTTGTAGTGAGGACTGACTGTGGTGCTCTGCATCCTTGAGGGAGGTAAATACTCTCTCTGCAGCAAGGCACATCCACACCCTTCCGTTTGCTGTGCTTGCAGGGTTCCTGGCTTTCCCTGTAGGCATTATGCTAGGACCCCATAGACTAGCCTCACTGCACAGTTACGCAAATGTGGACTTCTGTGAGTCCCAAGAACTCTGCAGGAAGCAAATTTGGCTCACAGAGGATCATATGAAACTTTTCTCTGGCTTCAGAGGAAGATGGAATTTTGCTTTCTGTTTTGTATTTAAACAGACTCAAAATCTCAAATCAAGACACCGTCGGACCTACTGAGTTCCACCTGGCTCATGTCAAATGCATGTAATACCCCGAGTTTTATATGGTTTAGGAAAAAACCCATAAATCAGATCAGAATGACTTGAAAGGCTGAACTTTAGTGAACTTTAGGACAAACTGGAGCTGAGCTACAAGCTTCTGTGAAATCTGAAACCAAGCGGATTTTGCCTGGCTTCTTTTGAGGTTCATGAATTTTGAAAAGACCCATAGTGTGGCTGTTTTTTACCATTTTATCATGAAACTTGCCCTAACTGGTGTTTTCTTTAAAGTCTCCATTCTTGAAATGAAGTGACCATGTGAGAATCTCATCTTTCATTTAAAAGAGAGCAGAAGTTTCCAGTCCCTGTGGTTGTGGTGAAAAGCTTGAACATGTGCCCAAGTGCACCAACAGTTCAAAACCAAAGGTGACTCTAGAGACTCCAGCATGCACTTTATTATTTTAAACTCATAATTTTAGGGTCTTAGCTAACAGTTTTTGAGCATGAAATCTAGCCCACCATCTGTAATTCTACATTCTAGCCAGAGGACATTAAGTTTTTTCGCCCCCCTCTTATTCTTATGGTGCTTCAGAAGACAACTTCAAAGCAAAACACTTGATTTGGGTATCGGCAAGCCTGGCTCCAGATCTGACAGTTGTGGAAATCTCTCTCTGCTGAAACCCTGCATCCCTGTGTACCTGGGTTTTGTGTAACCACTGAGACAAAATCCAGAGAAGTGTTTAAGTCTTCTAACTCAGGCCCACATTCGGTAACCTATTTCCTTCCAACCTAAAGTTTATTTTAACGGCACTGTTTTCCTTTGAAGGCTATAGGTAATTCACTCCTCTTTAACAATGTACAGATGGTTTCTGGAAAAGCCCCTTTGTTCCTTCAAATAAATAACACAAATACGCTTACTTATTATGCCCATGTAGGGCACTGTGTTGTGCTTTTCGTTTGTTGGTTAATTGTGCCATTTATTTTGGCTTGTGCCCCCTCTGGAAGCGTTAAAGACTTTTCTTGCTCATACTCAGAGGAAGAGTTTGTTTGATGCCAAAGCCAGGGAATTTCCTTGGTATCAGTCTCTCTTACAATTTTACATTAAATACATTTCATGGACCAAAAATCCACCTGAATGGACCACACATTTTTCCTGAATTTTGCTCAAAGATGTTGTAACTGCTTCTGAAAATCCAGCCTCATAGTAAATGTTTAGGTCATCAAAAATGATAGTCACCAATACAGAATATTTTGGTGTGCCACTAGCAGAAAAATGTATTGGTTGGTAATTTTAGTTATGTTTTCATGTTATTTAATTTGGGAGAATTGATAATGCTAATAGTTGAGAATTAGCTGCCTTTTCTGAATTAAGCTAAACCAGTTATGAGAAAGGTTAACAGAACTAAAGGCCCAGTAACTCGATGTTTTGCTGTACAATAACAGTCTATTTTATTTAGAAACTGTAAAGCTATGATAATGTTATGAAACAAGATCTCCTTGTGCTAACAAAGATGGCAAAGTTACTGTTTCAGGAAGAATACAAAGTACATCATGTTTGCTAAACGTAATAGCAACCCTTCTGAATTTCATATTGTATAAACATTTATCTTTTCTGGAGGCTTATTTTAAGAACCTAGTAGGGATAACTAATCTGCAGCTCAGATGTAAAAATATCAGGTGTATTAGCCATGTAGTAATGACACTGCAGATTTAAACTAGTTTAGTAAGAGTATACTTTGGTAACAATCACATGAAACTGATGTTTCAACTGGCGACCAGTTTGTGGAGGAACACCTCAAAGCCTAGCATGCAAAGAAACTCTTGCAAATGTAAAAATAAGTAAATTGGAGCTTCTTGAGATAAAAGATAATTTCTCTTTCCATTTTTCCTGCTACATGACTATAGCTGGAAATAGTTGGGCAGTCAAGCTGGAAATATGGACTTCCAATTACTTGGGTTTATAAACAATAACTTAGAGGACAGTGATACACATTAATTTTCAGAAGTGCATTTCAAGTTCCATTAGCTTCAGTGAAAAATGTAGACAATCTGCAGTTTGGAAAATCAGCTCAGTAGAGTATACTAAAGACTACTTTGCACTTAACACCTTTTTCTGTATTCAGAAGCTTCACAATACCACAAGTCCTTCATCAAAAATGGCAGGAGTGATCTTTTTCTGTAAGTATTTACTTTCTTTCTATTTCATGCCTCTGAAAAAACCCCAGGATGTTAAAACATACAAAGAAATAAATGTCTATGTCGTATAAATAGTTAAAATTGATCTCTTACTTTACCTCCATAAATCAGACATAACGAGTAATGTAAGAAAGATTGTGCAAATGATTAAATTACAAACCTTTTCATAGTCAAATATTTAATCATAAAGTGTGATATAGTTTTAAATGTAAACAAATCATGTTAGGGTTATTTGGTATATGCTTTAGGTAATGTTCCTGTATTATTTTCCCTCCAGAATACAGGATATGAGGTTGAAATACTGTATCATGTGCAGATTAAAGACAAATTACATATAGATGAGGTTACATTTAATTACCTGGAATAGCTTTGTATGTTGAGTGAAAAACACAGTTTTCATCAACACCATATTAATTATTGCTGCCGAAAGCGGTAATTGACTACTGTGTTATTCGGCTCATGAGTCAATGGTGACTAAACGTTTACTTTACTGCCCCTAATTGCCTGAAATGCAGCACTTGTTTTTCCCTGGAAAATCTGTGGTCTAAGTTTTGCTCTTGTTTTCATGCATATAACCCCACAATGATTTACATGTATAGCTGAAAGCATAGTTTGGCTTCAAATTTCCTAGCAAAAATGGTAAGTTAGGAGTACTAACTGTCTTAGCATCCAATATGGAGAAAAAGGAAATGCTGTGTCAATATTATCCTACTTCTGGTTCTAGTCTTCCATATGGGCCCTGTAGGAAGCCTCAACTTAAGTTTAGATCAGGGTGCCTACAGACCTTATTTGACCTTGTGTCAGCTGAATTCAAGATCCCCGTGGTAAAGGCACCAGCTCATCTTCTCATTTGTATCAAGCATGTAAGGGAATACGGTATACATGAAGATGACTGGGACTACCATCAGGATTTTCTGCCACAGGAATAGTTTTGGAGACACGGAAACACTGGAAAAGGACCAGAGGTGGAACCAGATGCTACAAACCCACAGGCATTAGACTCTTCTCCACCACCTTTACAGACGACAGGAGTAACATCCTCTCACAAGACCAAGCAGAGGCAGTGTGGTTCCCAGGAGAAGGTGCACACCAGTAGGAAGCATTTCTGCTACAGGGAATTTGAGAAATTGCATGGTGGAATCACCAGCCTTGAACTTACATGATCTCTCCTTTCAGAATCATACTTCATCCTATGGAGGGGATAAAAATATCGCAGGAGATAGATAGAGTAGAAAATAAGAGGAAAGGAGTGGCCAACCCACTCTGGGAACTCAAAGTATAGCTGTTGGGTAACAGAAGAGAAGTAATTCTCTTTTTCAAAAAAGAAAAAGAAAAAGGTGGGGAGAAAAAAAAGGGAGAGAGTGGTTCAAAGAGCCTGAAGATCACTGCCCGTCTCCCTCCATCCTGTGATTTACTGACAGTGACAATGACTACTGTCCCAATAAGAAATGCTCTCCTGTTAGCATTCCACCAGCAGAGTCCAGGTTGCTCTTAGCTTCACATGATTTGGGGGAACATTGCTGATTTTCAGGAGCCTTGGGATCCCTGCCAAGAGAAAGACAACTAATTTTTCTTTTATGTCATTACATTCCACAGGTCTTCCCAGAAACCTGGTAGGACTCTTTATACTTTTGGAATGAGTATTTTGAGTATGGAGGGAACCAATCCTAGATTTCAGCAAAATCCTATCCCAGTTACAGACAGTGAAAAAATTTTTAGCACAGGGTCCCTTGAATCACTGGGAAATCTGCTGAATATTACTAGATCTTTCAAAGTTGCCAGCAGTAATTTGAGTTACACGGACTAAGAGTCTCCTCAGGCAGAAGACCTGGGCAAAATGAGCATTGTGGACATATTTCCACTATTTCCTCTGCGTTGACTACCAATCTGTCAAAAATGACATGCATTCCCAAGAGAAGCCAACCTGCCCATTGCTAACAAAGTGATTCAGACACAGGTTTCATATCCATACTTGTGAACATCAAGTGGAAGAGATGTGGGGGAGTGGACAAAGAGTTTTGTGCTGTCTAGGTAACTACTGCAGTGCTGAACCACAATGACAAAGACTTAGGTAAATCAAACAACTCATGTTTAAAGAAAACAAACAGGTTAAATGAAGTGAGGTGTCAGTAAACCTTTCTGGAGTTTAAACAAATCACTTTTACTGTGCTTTTGTGTGTGTATCTGCTGTACACAAAAATAATTAAAATATATTGCTGTATGTGCTTTTTTTATTTGTTAGGTGATTTTAGGTAGTAATGACTGCTTTCCTCAGTCTTGCAAACTTAAACCTCTGGCATAAGATTTCATTCATATTATCAAGTTCTCGTTCTCATTCTTTTTCCTCACTATTTTTAAAGTGTCTTGTATCATCAAGGTTTTTCTCCCACTAATGGCAACGATCTTTCTTTTCTTGGATCTGTGTACGGCCACTGTGTTCATTTTCTGTTGCAGGAACCAGTCTGTGTTCAGATGCAGATTTTGTTCTCCCTTCAGAACTCAGGACATTCTCATAACGGTTGTTACTGTCCTTTTGACACTTCTTTCTTTGCCTTTGTGGCACTATATTTTGACAATTATTCCACGGGAAAATAAAAGACAGCATCTTTATTTAGTGGTGAATTTATGATACACCTGCATAGTTCCACCTTGGAGTTGAAATGCAATGTCAACAAAGCTCACCTGGCTATATATGAATTCTTCATGAGGCTACTTTTCATTGGAGGCTCTAATACAGGAGGGATGGATATACGCAGAGATGTGGTTGTCCAAAATGTGATCTCTCTTTCTCTTACATATGTACACACAGAGACACATACACAGATTTGGTGCTGTTGTCACCTCCAGATGGTGACCACTGATTCACTGATGTTCAGTACTTGCAGAACTTTCCTTATTAAAATATTAGATTAGCCTGCAAAAAAACAGATACATGAAAATGTATTTCCAGCTATATAGTTGCTGCAATCATGCACACACACACACACACACACGCATGCACCCTTTCTATATTGGATCTTCAGGTTTTTAAAAGTCTACACTAAAGGAAAGGAGTAGTTTCAAAAGAAGAATATCACAGGAGAAAAACATAGGCAAGAACTCAAACCAAGAGCAGAAGACTGGGTGAAGAATACATATGTTTTGGTATTTAGGTGTCAAAACGTTCCCTGAGTTTTGATGAAATATGTAGGAAATAGATCTCAAAATACCAGAGGGACCTAAGTGTCACAGTTTCCTTAGATTTCAGTTTCTTTCTCTAGATGGCTCAATAGAAATTTAGATGCTTGCCTATGAGCATCGATATTTTGAAACAAGGCTCTTTTTTTAGAGAGTAGAAGTGATCTTGATTAGATCAAGGTTTTTAAACAGAATCACCATGATGTGACTCTTCATCAGTTCACAATGAGATCTGCTGGCCTTCTTACCTTCCTTCAACTCCATTAGAATGGCAATATATGGCTTACTACATGAAAGATGCATTCTCTGCCAAGTAAATTAAATTCTTATAATAAGAGGCAGAGTGGTCCAGTGGTCGAAAAGTAGGGCTGGCAGCCAGCAGCTCCTAAATTTTAATCCCAGTGCAACTTATTGAATGACTTCAGGCAAGTTACTTAACCTCCTAGTTTCCACCTCATAAAATTGTGATAATAAAAGTGTTTTTCTGAAGAGCAATTAGTTAATTCTTGTTCTCTACTGCGAAGAGAAAAATGCAAAGCACCATGGAGGTGTTAAGCCTTATTAATTCTTAAATTCTAATCATATCAAGGACTCATCGTGATTACCACAGTTAAGTAAACCGGTAAGATTATAAAAAGTATACAGCCCAAATAATCACCCAACATTTTTGATTCTTAAGATCTGTAAGGGACCTGTTATCCACGTTGACCCAAGGGTGACGTGCGACAGGTTGAAAAGCCAGCCCGTGGCTCCCCATGGGATTCGCCACCATCTCACAACTCCAGCCGTGCTCCCGTCCCCTTGCGTGCGGGTTGCTAGGCCGTAGCGTGAGCATTTTGAGAGTCAAAGGGTGCTGCTGCCAGTCAAATGTCCAGATGGCACTGAAGTGTGAGGCTGCTGTTTAGATCTCACATTTTGTTTAGGTTGGATGAGTGTCTGAGGAGGATGAAAAGCAAAAGTTATTCCTTCCAAGGCTCCAAACGCAACTGATGCCCACTTAAGTAGTTCCAGATCTGCTTTGTATAGACAGAAACATAGGAGTAATTTAAGTGTTTTGAGAGAAATATCCACTTCTTCCCAAGCCTCCTCTCTGTTGGAGACCAGCCATCACAAACATGGAGGACATGCAGATCTGAAGATCCATAATTTATGGAAGAGGGTGGAATACCAGGCAGATCAAACGTCTGGTGGGGTGGCTGTTGTCAAGCGCTCAAACGTTTAACTGATTGCACTTGTCAAAGAGCTGTAGGATAGATCTGAGGGGAGAGTTTGGCCCTTAGTGTTGCTGGTTTTCATCCCGTAATTTCGAGAGTGTTCTTTGTGCCTTGTTTACTGCAGAATATGATTAGATTTTAATTTAACAGGCGAGGAATGCATCTTTCATGTGGCAAGTCAGAAGGGCCTCGGAGCTTTATAGTGGGGATGGGGGGGATGGGGCTGGCGCTTGTTGTGAAGCAGTGGAGAGTCCTGCTATATTGCTCATCTTAAGATGCTGTTTATAAATAGGTCCCGCTAGTCTGGGGCATAATGATTTCAATCATTTGTGCTGTATAAATAAACAGGGCATTGTGAGCTTACTTGTTCAGGAATTGTCCCTGGCTTTAGTTTTGGCCACAGACTCCCAGAGGCCTGCAACCAATCTAAGCCGGAGGATTTAAAGAAACAGTCCGTCTCTGATCTGAAGCCTCCGGGGGAGAAGGGAGGGCCGGTGGGTCTGGAGGGGGAAGCAGGAGAGCGGGACAGGGGAGTCTTCCATGGGGTCCTGCTTTCCCCGGCGCTGGGGAAGGGGAGCCTGGGAGAGCCTCTGGCCTGCCTGCCATGAGCGCGAGGCTGATCTCGGCTTCTTCGTGAGCCTCTGGCCTGCCTGCCATGAGCACGAGGCTGACCTCGGCTTCTTCGTGGTCTGGTGGGACACAGGCAGTCTGCAGGGAAGGGGACTGCTCCCACCTGATGTGGTGTGAGCGCGGGAGGGTGAGCAAGGACTGCTGCGTGGTCTGTCTGGGAGGCGCTAAGTGTGCGAACCAAGGGGTAGGTTGAAAAGGGCAATGCTGTCTTGACTGGCGCTGACTTACTGCAGACTGTGCCTATTCGCCCTGTCCTGCGCTTGCTTCCGTGGGTCCCTCTGAGGGCACAAATTACACAGCCAAGCCCTCCTCTCAGGCCTTCGGCCTCCCAGCCTGCCCTGAGGGTAACCAGTGTTTCGGTCGCTTCTTGCTTTGGCCCTGTGGACTTTCATTAGAAGTAAGGCTTGACTTAGGAAACCCTTAGAGACTTCCTTGGTGACAGTAAATATGCTGCAGGTTTCTGCTATGATCAACAATGTGCTTTTATTTTCTTACACCGTGCTAAAGATGTGCAATTCACTTAGTAGCCCTGTCAGCTGAAACTGCCACTCCTGTGTAGACACTGCATATTTGGGGAGGAGCTGTGGTAGTCCCACGTTCACAGCTGCTTAAGAGGACAGAGACACGAGGCTTTCCTAATTCTCCAGTTCTTTCCTAAATTCTGGGCTTTTGTACCTGCAGTCTTTGAGTCTTCACTTCCCACAGCCTTTGCCATTTGCCTGTTTGTCTGACGCCTTGACTATCGTCTTCCTGTCTTATTTGTCTAAGACATCCTCTGCAGCATGATGGAGAAAGAACGGAGAGGATCCAGTAGAGTATGCAACTCCAGTCCTCACACATCCTCCCATCCTCACTTCTAGAGGTCTTAAATGGGTTTTCTGGGTTGATATCACAGTATCACAACCCTACCAAAATCAGTGGTACTTGGCCGCTGACTTCTGTGGGACCAGAAAGTGTCAAGGTGGTATGTTCTAGGGCAAGGAGCACTGAAAAAAGACTATATTTCCCTTTGCAAGATATGAGATGGGAGAACAAGTATTCTTGATGTGATTTCCTTGTAGCGTGAGGGAGCACCAATCCTGTATCCACTTAAGCAAACATTTATTTCGGAACCCACCAGCTTAAGAAGAGCAGATAAATAACATTCTGTGGAGAAAATAAGTAAAAATTGCGCTAGCACCAGTCAGGAAGCTGAAGTTGACACCATCTGGTCTATATAGTTATCATGTCTAGCAGACAAAGTTTAATAGCTGACTAAGAATTTATTAGAAAATATTTCTTCAGCTTCCTGATATAAAAATAAAAATCCTCACAAATAAGTAAAATTTTCTTTGTAGTTTCCCCAAATTGTTTTCCATATGACTAAATTTCTGGAAACTCGAAGAAAAGCACATACTAAGTGAAAAGAAAACCTTGCAGTTGAATATTTCAGGTATATCATTCTTGAATTTACCTTCCAAATTCTGTGTGTTTTGTACTGAGAATAAGATCTTCTTTCTTTCCTTATTTAACTTAGTAAATATTACAAGCCACGCATGTCCCTTTGAAATCCTGTCTTGTTCAAGGATTAACCTCTAAACATTTCATTTGTATCTGTATATCTTAAGATTTGCTTTTGTATCAAATATTGTTGCATGGAAGGTTAATGAATTATAACTAAAAGGTTGTCATTTGGAAAATTTTGTTTTAAATTATCAAAATTAAAGAAATGGTTTCTTTTTTATGTGTATATAAAATTATTGCACTTTCCATTTAACAATCTAGCTTTCATTTTCATTATCAGAGTCATAAAAAATGATTGAAGTGATGGTTTCTTTTTAAAATGCAAAGTGTTTCATGCCACAAGTTCTGAGAAATTAGATTTGCTTTTTCTATTTGCAGGTATGAAAGGAATTATATCTGCTTTTTTTATTTTGTTATTTTTTTTGTCAACTCCATTTTATTCTACTTTTCAAATGTTTCCTCTGCTGTTTACAAGTGAGGAAGAAAATCACTACAATTATTTTTAGTGAAACAAAGAAAGGGAGTGAGGAAGTTCAGATGAAAAGTTAAATTTGTAAAGGCAGAATAGAGAAGCAATTCACATTAATTCAAAGCAGAGTCTCTTTATTGGATTATGGGCTGATTGTGTTTACAAATACACTGCCAGGAGGGTTTTAATTTTGGGGCAATTTCATTGTTCATAGATATATATCTATATATAGATATATATCTATGAAATTATGTGGTTATGTGTTTTAAATGAGATACAGCTCCTTACTGCTTAATGTAATATATGCTTCCATTTTATGACATAGCGCAAAAGCAGAGCAATTTTAGAACAACTTAGTTGAAATATCATAAATGAAAGATGTAAACAATGTTATGTTTATAGACACAGTTTAAATTTGAATTCATTGGAACTTGGTGATCGCTTTATTTAACAAGGATGGACTTTATTATGAAAGTACAATCAAGCCATAGTACTACCCCTTTGATTTCAGACTTTTCAGCATTTACTACAGCAGGGTAAACATCCTCAGACAGACCAGAGCTTCATCTAGCCCGGTATTCTCTCTCCAAGAGGAGTCAATAGTACATGCCCAGGGGAAAAATGTAAGAAAATACAGAATGATTTTTCTCCCAGTCAACCCTCCCAGGTTCATGCAACCAGCAATTTAGCTACTTCTTGAACTGGAGATTGTGACTAGATTTGTTTTTAAAAATCCGTGATTGCATCTTCCTTTGTGGACATTTTTGACCTTCTGGACTTCACAACATCCTACAGAAATTAGTTCCAGAGTTAAATTTGTGTTCTGTTAAGATATGTTGCTGTTCATTGAATAGTTCTCTCCCTCTCTCCCCCATTTCTATGCTAAATTTGGGAGGGTCCGTAATATAACGTAAATTTAAGAAGGGAATCCTCTTCTTAAACGGTGCTCATTATGTTAAAGGAATTCGACAAAATGAAGGTCGAATTAACCATTGGGACAGCACGTCTATGCAAAGAAATAAGGAAGAGAAAGTTTTTTTACATCTGTGTACATCATTGTGTAGGTAAGACGAGAACATAGACACGAATGAGTGAAACAGAGCAGAATATGGCTGGAAGGGATGGAGACGGAGCAGAGGATTGACTACAGCTCCCTATTGAATCATCAATCACAGACTAAGCTATAGAGTGCAATTCCGTAATCTTTTCACACTCAAAACTCCCATTAACGCTATTCAACACTTATGGTGTTCATATATCTCCTACTGTAAAGAGATAGGGCACAGCCTGAATTATTGGCAAAGATCCTTGCTGTAAACTTGGAGGATTCTCTTTTCACAGCTGACAAGAGTTTCCTGAAAAAAGTRGAAAAAGATAACCTGTGCCTTGATTTCACCATTTTTAATCTGATTTCATAGAATCATAGAATAGTTTGGATTGGAAGGGACCTTTAAAGGTCATCTAGTCCAACCCCCCTGCCATGGGCAGGGACATCATTTACTGCTGTGTGTCTTCCTGGTATTTTGATGTTTTTGATACTTGCATAAAAAGAAAGACACAGGTATAATTTTGAGCAGGATTTCCAGGTAGAATCTTATATTTCCAATAAACAACAATGGAGACCTCTGACTACCATTTTATTTACCTGCCCAGACTATGTTTTTTTTATTCTAGCATTTCATCAGAATGTGGGATTATCCCCATTTTATACAGGGGTAGTTTGACGTAGGGAATGTTATCTGCAACCTTCAGGTTTCAGTGTTGCATAGAGACATCTAAACTGGCTTTAAAGAAACTTGTGCAGTTGCTGGAAAAGTCTATGGCACTCAGTTTCTCCCTACATAGTGTTCAGTGTGTCTTATCCAAACTTTGCAAAAACAAGCTTGTTCTGTGTCAGTTGTCATGTATACCTTGAGCCAGGTTGCCTTTATGAGCAAGTGGATTTCAGAGGAGGGTATTCCTGGAGAAATCAGACCAACTATGGGGAACGTTAAAAGCAATGATCCCTTATAACTTATTAAATTTTATCAAATGTTAAGAGAATAGACATGTATGGAAATGTATTTGCTGAGAACTTCTACAGACAACATCCAAAAAGCATTTGATGTGCTGATGGACTAGAGTAAAAACCCTGCATGTGAACATATTACTGGGATTGTTTAAACCCATGTATGGAGAAAACCACTCTCCAAACAAAGCTGAACTGAAATCTCAGGTCTGAATGCCTATAAACTTTTGAGGGGGGAAAAAAGTCAAATCCACACCTATGTTTTTCATGTGTATAACCATTTACATTATGTATAACCGTTTACATTAGTTCAAGTTTAATTGTTGATAAAGTAAAATTTTTAAAAAGTCTCTACATAGGCTATGATAAAATGAAATTAATATTATATATGTAACAGATATAAAGCCCTTTGTTGTTTGACAGTGCTATGATCTTTGCAAATGTTTCCCATTATTTTTGTTGTTATAGTAGTAGTAGTAGTAGTAGTAGTGGTAGTGGTAGTGGTAGTGGTAGTAGTAGTAGTAATAATAATAATAATAATAATAATAATAATAATAACAACAACAATAATAATAATGGTTGACCCAACCATAAAGCCTCTTTGACAAGATAAGTTAAAAAATTATTGCATTTACTCTAAGCATGTTTTCCACTTCTTTTGAATACTTACTTTGAAAAGTCTTTATGCAGTTTCAGAATCTTTCCTACTTCTTCCTCCAACCCCATCTTGGGCACTTTTTGACCTCATAATCTGTCCATGCATGACATCACAATCTGTTGCCGTGGAAAGGACCATAATATCAAACAAGTAAGATGGCCAAGGGTTGCCTTGCAGAAGAGAGATAGAGATTTCATAGGAAAAATCCATTAATACTTAAATATAGTGCAATGGGAAATATCATACTATCTTTACCCAAATCAGTTACATAATTTTAAAAGGAAGCACTCAAGTTGGCTGAGCTCTTATCTCCTGTCAGAATCCTCTATTTTCAGAGGTAATTGAAGTTTTATAAATATATGTTTATATATATATGAACAAACTACAAACTGTGCATGCTATATCCACTGCAATCCACTGAGTCTTTCTCTTCACACTCAGACTGAAATGTGAGAATTTAATCTGATACTTTTGCAACAATTCTGAATCTACCATAGATTTCCTGAGTGACCCAGGCGCTCTGTGAAATGGTAGGCTTGTTGCTAGCAATGACTAAATTAAGTCAGTGCTTAAGAATATATGTAGTGTACTAAGCTGGTTCCAGGCTTCCAGTGCTGTACCCCTTCAGATTAAGTTGTAGGACATGACCAAAAATAGGTCACTCCTGCAATGAAGAAGAAAGAGAGAAATGAGGCACTAAGAGGAGTCACACAAGGTCAGATTCACTGCTCTTTCTGCTGCCAGAGGGATCAGAAGGCTTGGGGCAATGATTTCTGCCCCTGGGAGGGCTCCCACTTGCCCCCATCACCTGCGTACTGTGCACCTTGATGCAGCTGCAGCAGCCAGTCTGGCTTTCTAAGTCTGTGGTATAAGCAAAATAGGGAGCAGGGCCGTGGCTGTTTTTCCTTTCTGGAAATTTGCTGTCCAAGTTAGTTGCTTGTTTTGGTTATGCCTAGAGCTGATCCTGTGTGCATAGCAATTACCCCTTATTATGCCTTTGAAATTAGGCAATGGTAGGATATAGCAGAAGTAGCGCTGCTTTAATGGTTGAAAAGCTTTTATGGACCATAGGTGTGGCTGTTTGTTTGTGTTTATGTTCCTAATTTGTAGTTTGCAACCTCACTGAGGTACTAGACCTCAATGAGCACTGAGCCATAAAGAAAGGTTTTCTTTTCCGTTTGTTGACGTTCTATAACAAAAAAATTAGTGAAAATTCTTTAAAGAGAAAAAATACCTTCTCTTCTTTGTTTTTATCACACTCAGAATGGCTATCTTTGAACACCATCAGGCCTGCAAATGGCTGACAGGATTTTCATCAGGCTTTCAGAGAATTCTTCCTGGTAGAAAATAAGAATGAGAAGCTTTCAGCATCAAAGACTCAAAAAAATTAGGGCTGTCTGAAGGCAGAGTATTGCTACTGAAATATCTTATAATTTTTCAGTAGCATTAAGGAAGCTGAGTTTATCAGTATTTGGACACTCTATATGTTATGCAACTGCCCTCTACATATTAAACTAGCAATCACCTGTATTTTCTTTATAAAATAATTTGTGCTGTTGGTGTAACTAGACTCTGCCTGCTGTTGGCAAGGATGAAAAATACATCACTGCTTGTATCTCCAAGGTAAATTATTCTTCAGGGAAGTGTGCCTCTGGGGAATATTTTCTTAGGAGACCCATGAACAATGAGAGATTTTCCACAGGGAATGCCCACGGGGTAAAGTGTACTTCAAAGGGAAAGATCCAAGATGAAATAAGACTCTTCAAAGGCCAGCTCCACTTCCCCTCTCAACAAGACAAATGACTTCAAAGGGGAACCCACCAAGGTTGTAAATAACTTTTCCCCATAATACAAAAACCTTATTGAAGGCAAGTTCTCTCAGTAATGTGATATTTTTAAAGAAATCATCCAAAGCCAGGTGAGGTCTCAATGCATGCAGTGACCATCAGTATAAAACATTTCTACTCCTCAATTAAATGTATGACCATCTAGAGATCTTAGGGAGTTGAAATGTGCACTGTTCATTTCCTTCTCACTTATATAAAGTTATAGTAGGATTTAAAACTTACAGGTCTGATGGCCTAAGGAACCATGAAAATGTTGCAACAGCTTTAGGAACCCTAGGGACCATTTCTATCCAGTGTGTTTTATCAAGTTAGCTACAGACCAAAAGTCAGTGAGGGACTAATACGACCCTATTTTTACATAGGACATTGCATTTCACAGCGGCTATCTGACTGAAGTCTTTCAGACTCAAAACTATATTACAACAATTCAATTAAAGGCAAGTTTTGTTAATGACTGCTAAGGATCTTTCACTAGGTTGACATCTTATGGCAAGGCAGTGTCTGCAGGTATGTCTTTGTACAGAAAGCGAATTTAAAAGACAATCATAGAATCATAATATAATTGAATAATTCAGGTTGGAAGAGACCTTAGGAGGTCTCTAGTCCAATGTCCTGCTCAAAGCAGGGCCATTGAATTCAGACCAGGTTTCTCAAGACTTTGTCCAGCTGGTTCGTGAAAACCTCGAGGGATGGAGTTGTGTTTCAATCTCCTTGTTGACTCTTGTTCATCCTGCTATGCCCTGCTGTGAAGATTCTGGCTCTATCTTCTAATAACCTTCACAGTGGGATTAGTTTCCCCTTACATCATCTTTTCTCCAGGCTAAACAACAGCACTGGAAGAAGAAGAAGAAAAGAGAAAACAGCAGCAACAGAGACCCAAAATAACCCTTGCCATTAGCATTACAGAGAGTCCTAAGTGAAGAAAACAGCTACTGAGCCTGTTGTCAGTGAGACAAATGGTAGGGGAGGTCCAACTAAAGGTATCTCTCAGGGTAAAATCCAGTTAAAATTCATAAATAAACCTGAAAATAATCCTCTGATCAAGCCCCAGAAAGATAAATAAAATCCTAGTAATTTTTGTCTACCCCCAGAGATCTACTGTACAAGAAGTTAATACTGACTTCACCAGATATATCATAGAGAAACAGTCCCCTATTACTCACCATTCACAGCCTCACACACATATGCACTCTAATGGAAAGGAGCCATACACAGTGGCACCAGACTATTGATATTTCTACCCTATTGTTTAAGTAATGCACAACATTTAATATGTCAAATGGCATGACTGTTAAAAAAACCAACTAATTGCTAGATACTCTTCTCATAAATCAATGATGTCATTTAGAATTGGCCTGGACAAAACAATGGGGGTTGTATACACTAAGAGGCAATGCTGCACTTAATGCTGGAGACGTGGAAGAGTCTTAGAGGCTCATCTTCTATGGGTTTTAGCCTGGTTTGCTGAGCAAGGGAAATAATAATGATTACACTATGTGTATGTGTGATCAGTACATCAGTACGTTTAGAACATGTTGGCTAAACTCAAGCAAATTTGAGAGGCAAAGATCTCAAATATATCAAGTTCTTGCAGATTTTATGAAAATTGACAGCTGTGCAGAGTAGAGAGGGAAGAGCTACTGTGTCGATCAAGCATTGGTTGACCTCAGAGAGTCCACACTAGATCTCCAGATCTAGCTACAGATTTGCAGACATGTGTTCTGTGGCTCACAGAAGGAAATTGCTAAATTTAGATTGATTGACTCCAGTCTGAATGCTCGTTCAGCTGAAAAAGTTCTGGCTGGAAAGACAATACATTGTGATGCAGTAAATATCTGTCACAAATATTTGAATCCAAATATTGTCTATTTTTACAAAAGCTCATCAGTACTCTGACACGATTACCCTTTAATCCTTTGTGTGGTTCTTTATGAAACCATCCATAAAAATGCCACTCCTGAGCCAAACTTCAAGTCCCTTCCTCCCTTCCCTAAAAAGGAGGCTTGACTTTTGGAAGGAAGAGCTTCAGTGCTGATTAATCATTAAGTTCTCCAAGAGCCTTCCTCTCAGATGCAACTGAACCATCGAACTGAAGTTTTCCTATAAATTGCCTGTGCCCAACAAACTTGTATCACAAACAGGTAAAGTGTAGCAATGTTATGATTGAATGCAAAATAACTCTCATCAAATGTTCCATGCTGATTTTAATGAGGTGTGTATGGTGTGTGCCCAATCACAGATGACAGTCCACCATGCAATACTTTGCAAGGCAGACATGACTCTCCGTACATGCATGCCTATTTTTTGATACAATTTAATCAGAGATGGTAATAAGCAAATATTAATCAGAATTAAGGAGAAAGAACAAAATCACAATGAATGTGACTGTGCTTATTTAGTCATGTACATCCTGCTGGATTTTCCTGGATGTCTAGAACAGAACGTGGTACCCATGAAAGGGCATGATGGATAGCTTCCTTGGATTTTGGATTTGGCCATTAGGTCATAATTCAAAAGGGAAACTTTGCTTTTAATAATTGTGAAATCTCCTAGCACACCTTTGAATGACAAATAAGCAGTAACCTCAGCTACACTTTCTGAAGTTCACCAATCAATAAATCCTGTGCATATATAAAATGTTTCATTTAAATATCATGTTGTCAAATTGTTGAGAAAACTCTTATTGGAATTATTAAGAAAGTATTCAGTTTTTTTTTGCGTTTAGTATAAGATGTTATTTAGATAACCAGGTTAAAGCTGTTTTTTCTTAACATGGGTGGAATGACTATCATGAATCTTAATTTAGAAAGCACTTAGCACTTACTGTTGTAATGGAACTAAATAATCACAAGAACCAGAATTGATAATAATGGGTCAAGATACCTGAATTAGAATATGAGTAGCTTTATTGCTTATGGATTTCACTAAAATTGCATCTGCTGTTTATGGACATTGAATGGAACTATTGTTAATAAATAGAATGCTAAAACCTGAAAGCTTCACATGCATTTTCTTTATGGCATGCATTCGAAAAATTGAAAAATATTCATAGTAATAATAAGTAATAAATCTAAGTGGAAACTTTGATTATTATGTTTTCATCATTACTCTCCCTTCTTTGAAGGTTTATACCCAAAAGGTATCTCAGTAATCATCAGGTATTATTTTCCACTTTCAGCCATTTATGAAAGAAAGAAAATAAATTAAATGAGTTCAAGGATGGAAATAGCTACGGTTGCAGTACCAGCAGTGAATAACCATTACAATTTATCCAGCAAGTTGAAAGCTGTGCAGTGAAGCTACCTCCAAAAAAGTTGTGGGTTTGCTGCAAAGACCTCTTGGGAAAAAACATATTCTGTGTAGCTTACTACAACGTTGACCACATCCGGGTAGACTTCATCTACTTGTGTACCTGAAACCAGCTGCAGCATGTCAGCGCTAGCTTAGTGTACATGCTGGCTTTACATGTGCGGTTCGTTTTCGATCGGGCTCGTCTGTGCAAGTTCGCTGCTCTCTGTTTCTCACGTGTAGCAGTCAGCTGGTCACTTCGTAGCCTGACTTGTCAATACAAGACCTGGGGCTGAGCGAAAGCATTTCTGGCTTAGAGCATTCCTGTCTGAAATCTTTTCAGGCTTTAAGATTTGAGTTTCTCATTAAAGCCCTGTAGAGGGTTTCAAACTGGTAAAGCGGTTTTGCTGCATGTTACCGGAAGACAGAACACTTTGACTGTGTTACGGTTTTCTCTTGTTCAGCTCTTTGTGTGCGGTGCCCGGCACAAACAGTCTACACAGTTACAGGGGTGTGTATGTGTGTGAGTGCGTATCTGTGACAGCAAGAACTCAGCTTCTGGGCTGAGAGCATTTGGGTTGAGTGAGTTGCGAGCTGGTGACAACCTTGGTACCAAGAGAAGAAAATAATATATGCTACGTGATGAATTTTCTGCTAGAATCTACTTTTTTGTTACAGCAGCTGAGTGACTGTGTCATGTGGCTGAACAGAGGTTGTACACGTCAGTTACATGCTGTTTAGAAATGATGTTTACTCCGTGCTGGTGCTCACTTCATTTTCCTCAAAATAAACAGCATGAAAATCAACCCCCAAACCCGTTTTAAAAATAACAAGAGTAAATATTTATTTATTTATTTACTTACTTATTTTCAGCTTCTTACCTTGTTGCTTCTGAATTTTGCACTGTAAGTGGGACATGTTTTCAAGTTTTTAAAGTAATGAAAACTTAGATTCTCACATAGTGTCTTGACTTAAGGCAGTAAAACCCCAAGGAAAACATCTAAACATCTGATATTGCAGAACTTGTGGTGTGAAAGTATAGCTTGAGTGTGTGGGGGAAGAAAAAGGGGGTTCAGAGGGGTTGTGTAAATTATTCTGTGCTTCATGAAGTTCAAAAGAAAAATTTTAAGAAAGGCAGTTTTAGTGTGCATACTACTTCTTTGATACAGAAGTACTTTAAGTTGACCCTTATCCTGCATGGGAGGAACAAAATAAACATGTTTATTTCTGAGAATTCATGTTGGGGCCAAATGTAAGCAGAAAGCATACACATAACATTCATAAGAAAAACATATGTTAGTGACAAATAATAATTTAATCATTCCTAAAATGCACTAAGAGAAAACCCCACCTGTCACTGAAATACAGGTGAATCTATAGAGGAGTATGGCAGCTGCTGAGTAGTGAATTCTTGCATTAAGGGCAGGAAGCTGTGAAGGATGTACCCAGATTAAATAATTTGATATTTGTTCACTTATTTCCCATTCTGATTTTGCTGCAAGGCCGGGTGGGGTTAGAAAGCTTTGAAGTGTAAACCAGCAACGAGGAATCTCCAATGCCCCGCCGCGGTCAGGACAGGGGAACCACAGACCATGGACACAATGCCAGGGCCCTCAGAGAAACATCTTGCCCATCTCAGCAAGAAGGTACAAACCACCATGAACTGAAAAGCAGCCAAACATTTTGCAGTGCCTTGGCTTCTCCTCGGATTCTCCTCTCCACTTACTGGCCAAGCCCTATCGTATTTAGTTTCCAAAATCTCACATTATCACAGCCCGAGGCTGTAGGGCTGCAATGGATCCTGGGAAACTTGTTTCAGCAAATCTTAATTCAAAAGCTGACCACATCTTGGACAGGACAGAGCATTGCCTGGCTAACAGATGTAATACATGAATGTTGGCTGTGGTTTTGGTACAACCATGTGTAATATCTTACATGTTCCTGTTTTCTATTTCACAGAGTGCCTGTGAAACTGGAATATTTTGTATGAAAGGTTTTGCTATGTTTCTTTYTTTTTTTGGGTCTGAAAAATGTTTAAATCAATTTTAGTGTTCATAGCAGTTGGTATGTCTGTCCTAGAAGCAGCAAGGAAAATGCGAATTCCTAAGTCCTATTCCAAATATTCAAAGTTTTGTGTCTAACTGGGACTTTTATATGACACGTGAATCAGGTAACACAGTATTTTACTTACACAGCTGAATTAAATGGAAGATGTTGGGTCTTTGTGTAGATGTACATGCAAATGTTCCAAAGTATATTTTAGCAAGTCTGTATCTACCGACCTATATATACAGATAAAAAATAGAGCTCCTTCAATTTTTGATCCCTCTGCCTATTTATTTGTCTCAGTATAACTTTAATTATTTTGTAAAAATGGTGTTTCAACAAAGCATTTTCGCATATGCTTAACTTTAAGCCTGTAGGACCTGGTCACTGAATTGAAGTTGTTGTATTTATATATTTCGCTAAATTGGTGGGTGAAGAAGGAGATTTGAATAGGCCTGACTCAGTCCTATAACATTTTGTTACCCAGAGATGAGGGTGGAAGCGGTGGCCAAAGAGAAGCAATGTAAGTTTGTATTTATACAGAAAAACCCCAGACCTAAACTAGGAGGGAGGTCTTGAGTGACATGTGTGAATATCTAATAGGTAGACTTATTTATACAAGACATACCATTGATATTAAGTGTGTGAGAGATTGGTTCTATTCATGCAACCAAGATAAAAGAAAGGGTACTGATCACAGTAATAGCAAACAATCTATTGGAAGTAAAGTCAGGATGCTAAACATTCCAAAATCCCCTGCCTCATAGCCTATTGAACAGCCTCTTGTGTTTTTTGAACATGGTGTCTTGAAATCAAACAAAAGCATGATTTTCAGGGCACTACTGGAGTTATACAGGTACCTATAGAAGCGTTCCTCTGAGAACTCAATAGGCCAGAGAAAAATCTGGTTTGCCTGAAAATCATATTGGCACTCTTCTTTTTGTGCTGGGATAAACTGTGTTTCCCATAGGGTCATGGTGTGGCCCCCACAGAAAAGTCTTGGTGGAGTTCAGGTTAGGAGAGGTCAGTAAGGATGCTCAGTACTGTAACTAACTTGCAGGTAAGTGAGAGTTCCTGTAAAGCAGTACTAGAGAAGATAATTTCCTATTTTACCAACATTTTACTATTTTCATTTAAAGCATTCTGGCCTCGATTCTGGTATGATAGACACTGGTATATCAGTTTGTTAGTGGAAATCTCTTGGCTTCAGATGCTGATTAAAATGAAGGCTGCCTAAACCTTGAAGAATTCTTTTGATTGCAGTTTTGTTTCTCCTTATTTGCACAGGTATATATATCACAGCCTGAAAAGCTTGCTTAAAAATACAGAAAACAGAGAATTAGAAATATAAACAAGGACAGAGAAATAAAATGGAAAAGGCAGGGAAAAACTGTGTGTGAGAAAGGAGGAAAAAGTGAACTAACTGTGGTACATAAAACAAAAGAAAAAAGATCAGAATGAACCAGAGTCAATGGAAAAGAGAATGAGTCTAGATAGATGGCAGGAAGCCTGAGGGAGGCCTGGAGAAAGAAAACTACAAGAAAAGGATATCAGAAAAAAAATGAAGGGGCTGAAAGAGGAGAAATGTAGGACTAGAGACGATGAAATCCATGAACACACCAAAGAGAATATTTTTATTTCATTTTTTGGGTTTGGGTTGTTTTTGTTTTCTTTGCTTTACTTAACAGGGGCAAAAGGTATGTTTTTAAACATTTGTTATTCTCTGTTTGAAAACCTAGGAGTCTGGCGCCTGGTAAAAGGGTCTCCATATATTTGTGGAACTAAATTTTGCTTTCAACACCTTGACTTGCTTGGGTAGAAAAAGAATTGCTAATCATTGTAATCTTGCCTCATGAAAACATGGTCTGCAGAGAAATGGATAGTGCAGTGCTACTAGTTTTGTTAAAAAAATGTTTTGTAGTTAAATTACATGCATACACATATGCACACACATACATATACACAAAATTTTTTCTTCAGACAGCAAGAATGTACTGCCTAAGTGGTGCATAACAATTTAAATTAATTTAGCCAGCTTTAATAAGGTATTGCCAACTGCTTTTGTTACAAATAAATATTTAAAGATCAATTTTCATATACAATCAAAGCTTAGGAACAAATAATTTCAATATGCCAAGATTCCTTTCATTTCTCCATCTCTCTTTCCCCCCCTTGCCCTTCCATCAGTGGATAGCTATTAAAGATAAAATGGTTGTAATCATTATTATAATAGATCCCACTGCATGATCATTCTAAGTGGGCCTAATCCTCTGCTTTTCTTACTGCATTGCAATATCCTACTATGGGAATGGAAGAGATGACACAAAGGATTATGACTACCGGGTATGAAAAAGGAAGACCAGAGTGAAAGTTACTCTTTCCACAGAAGTGCTTAATAAACATTAAGGTTTCATACACAGGCTGATAGGAAAAAAAGCCATGTGAAATAAGCCTCTTTAGCACAATGTTTTCCGTTGCAATTTTACTGAAAATACAAGTTAATTAAAACACACACACACATACACTAGCCTACTTTTGATTTCTAACTCTGAGACAAGGCCATACTGTATGCATACAAACTGTAAGAAATAATTTATAGGACAAATTCCCCACAAGACCATTCAGGGAAAAAAAAAAAAAACCTAAAAGAAAGAGAGAGAAAAAAAGACCTGGCTCTTGACACTAAAGGCTTAACATCAAATGCGGCCAGAAATCCATTTTCACAGTTTTATTGCCCATTCTGGACGCTTCATTTCAAAGGGAAAGAATTTGAATTCAGACACATAAAATTCCCTTTGTTCTCTTGCCCTCCAGCCTTTGGTGCCAGTGTGGACGGTCCTATAGGGAGAGGTTGAGATCAAAAAAAAATTCGCAGCTTAGATACCTGGCCCCAAATGATGCCCCTTGGCATTCTTAATTAAATCAGCTTTGCAATAGATTGACATCGCACTGTCAATTATAATCATTTATATTAGCAAACGGAGTATTTTTAACACTTTGGAAATAACAGAAGTTCAGTAGACCTGGGGAAAAAAAAAAGCTATGAAATTATACTGCATGATGATCACATACAATACAGTGCGTCGGATTGTAGGTCACATAACATCTTATCTTAACATTGGGTAAAGCTGACGTGATTTCACATATCTTTTGCCATCTGAAAGGACATTTCCAGTTAGGTTCGTCTGGGTTGTTTGTTGTTTTTCTGTCAGCTTCAAAACAGAAGTTGAGCGTACTGTAAGGGAGTAGGAGGGAGGGGACATTGCAGCCCTCTGATGGAGGGAACCTTTGCTATAGAGAAAGGGCCTGATCCAGAGTCTACTGCACTGGAGGGAGGTATTCCTATTGATCTCAGTAGGCTTTGGACCACTACTTGCAGAGATTATTTTCACTGAGAGTTCTGAGGTACTTTTGATATTAAAATCTGCACAGGCATATTTATGAAAGGAAGATATCTCCTTTGCTAGCAAAAGACATCCCGACTTGTACTGATGAATAAGGTACTTTCTGCTTTCTACAGTGTTATTTCTTTATGTTTTAGCCTCATGCCTCTTTCTATTCCAGTTAATTTGGAATAGATACAGATCAGCTCTCAGGCTTCAGAGTGTAAATTGATCACCTGGAGAGGTCAGGCAGGCATTTTTTCCTCTCCACATATAGCACTGCACAAGAGATTAGAGGTCTGCATAACAATGCCTGTATTTCCACTTTCTGTGGAGTTTATAGCTACTTTTTCCTTTCTTCTTTTTGGAACCCACTGACTCCGATATTCATTTTGCTTTAGTGGCTTATGCATGACTTTTACTTCAAACATTCATGTAAGTTGATTTTGATTTTCCTGTATGAAATATAGCTCTACCATTGGATGTTAGTATAGGAGAGCAGAAGAGTTGCATATTTGCAGACTATGTTCTTGTTTGGTGGCAGTTAATGGACACTTCTCTGCTAAAGTTACAAACATGGACAATTTTTAATTGCTTATTGGATTGATTTATAGGGATGCTATCACTGTAGCAGTTAAACAGAAGCTTATTGCTAACCTTGAAAAACATGTTATTTTCCATAAACTACCCATGGAGTAGTCAACTTTACGTTAAATTTTTATGAGATTTTAAAAAGTTGTCGTAACCGGGAAATACTGATCAAATGTTGCAGATTTCACCATAATTAGAACACTTTTCTAAGCCTTACATCTTTGAATTTGAAACCCAGTTGGGACATTTTGACATTTCGCTCAACTGAACAAGTCCCAAGTTCCTGAGCGTTAAGGATCTCACAGGCATCCTAGCAGTTCATTTGTCCAGAAAGAGGAGGTAAGCTTAAGAGATAAGAAAGCAGCTAAACAAACATTGTGATCTGACCTGAATTGTGGAAGACTCGGGACCTGAAATTTGAGAACTGGCCTTCAGAATGACCTGCCATAGGATCCTCAAAAATTATTCTTGTGAACTGAGATCAAGAGTTTGTAAGTCAGGACCCATGCACCAACTGTTATGCAGAAAAGAAAGTGGCATCTCAGTGAGGTACCTTTTGAAGCATGTTTTAAAGACATCTTGAATTGCAGCAGATTGAACTGCAGCTGAAAGTGAATGGGGGGAGATTTTAAACCCAGATATTCCGCAACAGTTTATGTCACCACGGTGGCAAGTAGGTGGAATATGCATTTGGTGGAGCTTCTGAATAAATGCAAGATTGACCTGATTACAGCAGCTGATTAGTAGTAGAGATCTCTTGACTAGCTTTAGACATTCACATGAGAACAAATACAGAACCATGCTGTCGCTGCTGCAGTCAGAGAAACATTCTGAAATTCTTCCCCTTCATCTTTTCTTTTCCACTTCCATTTTTCCCTTAAACTGTTCTTAGCTTTCACTCCTCTTTATACTACACTTTTTCTTCTTCCTACGAATGTATATTCAATGCAGGATATATTAAATCTTGCCTGCAGAGCCAGCTGTTTCCTCTAAACATGCCTTGTGAGGGCAGTCATTGAACTCTGCAGAGTATTCCTCTTCTGTTCTTTCACCAACCTCAAATCCTTTAGCAATAGCAAGCTTGCATGTCAGGGTGTCCTCTCTTTTTGGTATCACTGGACATGATCATGATTTCCATTCGGCTTTGAGAAACCTTTTCTGGTTCTTAGGCAGTCCTTATTGCCCTATTCTAGAATTTCTTCAACCAGTCTACATCCTTCTTCCAAATCAGCAGTGACTGTCAATAGGGAACTTCTGTTTAGCTTTGGGAACTCACTGAAATGAGAACTAGTCTCCTGCTATAGTTAAATAATAACTCTCCAGCCACAAGAAAACTGAGGAGCATAGTAAGTGCCTGGTAATTCAAGCAGCCATTAATTTTGTGGCACATATAAAGGAGGAGGAGATGGTAACTCCCCARTGGTGTCTACTCTGATATAGTCTCTTTCCCCAGATCTCTAGATTAAACAGAGCAGAAATCAAGCAGTTTTTAGATAGATTCTTGGTATGTTTTGAAATTTAGTTAATCTGAAAACCAATTGAAATTATTAATAACTTTATAATTTGTTCTTTGTAGAGAATTTTTATGCTTATTTTTATGCAATCTGTGAAGGATTAGTGACTGTTGACATAGTTAAGTCCAATACATACTCGATTCCTGTAACTTTTAAATGTCAAGAAACCACGGTGCTGCAATGGATTCAAATATATCATACTCTGGAATCATGCTAAATTCACTTAATTTGAGCAAATGTTTGCAATGGAGAAGATTAGATTTTTTGATGAACCCATTTAAAGAGGGTCAGCTTTTTGCAGATAATTGCAGTGTAGGAGAAAAAATCTAATCCCTGAAAACTGAAAACATTTTGACTTGAAGTATGGATGTGGTACCTCATGGGAATTGTATTTCAGGTATTGCATGGTTCCATTTTCCTTTTTCAGGCAAGTTCCTTCACTGGAGTACCTCTTTAATGATGGCCTGTAATGGTATGATTCTTATGGTGCATTGAGATGACACAAGAAGAAAGGAGACCCTCCAGGAATTGTAGTCCTGCTAGGAAGTGAAATATTAAGAAAAATAAATGGGGGAGAAAGGATAGCTGAATTACAGTTCTTGTAGAGCATCACAGTGGCATTTATGGTTCAATATTTGTAAATCCTTGAATTTCAGGTATAAATATGGAGGTTTTGACTTTTTTGCCCTTGCTCTCTGCCCCTACCTCAAAAAACAAAACAAAACAAAGAGTAAAAGTATTTGCTATCATCAACAGTCCATTATAAGCAAAACCTTTACTGAGATCTATAATAAAAATATGCTAAAATACATCCTGGAACAGGAGAACTAGATTTTTTTTTTTTTTTTCCTTCCTGTTCCAAGTGGATATCTGTGAAGATTTATTTCCTATGTAGATCCAATGGTAATTTAGGATGATAAATCTCTCAGAGGCAACTCTCTGCAGACTTAGTGAAAATGTGTGCCTGAAGCTAATTTTCTCCAACAGTCTGGCTTTTCCTTTTCCAGTTATATTGGCTTCTGAATAGTCCAGTCCTTTGTTTTCTGGTGAACCCAATAGGGATTTTGCTTTTCAGAAAAGACACAGAGTCTTATTTGTCAGGGGTATCCATGAAAATGGTCCTGTCAAGGGATTCCTGTGAGTATCCATGTAGATGGGAGAATGTTCCCATTTAATCTCTTCTTTCTATCAAAACTATAATGGAATTTTAACGTACAGCTATATAAAACAAGTTTGAAAGAGAACCAAAAAMCCCAGATCTATCCTTGTCTCCCAGGGCAGAATGAGCTGTACCTAAACCAGTCTTGTCATCTTTATCTAACATGCTATTAAGGATTTCCAACAATCTAGATTCCGTCATCTCTTTAGACAATGTACTCCAAAACTTACAGTTAATATCTTTTTTTCCGGCTCATTATTTCTTGCCTTACAGTGTGGAGAACAGATGATTCCATTTTGCTATGTAATGTCCTTTTCTGGATCTCCACTGGTTTTTACTGCCCTGTCCCACAGTCTCTTCAATGAGTTTACATCTTCCTTCAAGTGTGGGGACAGAGCTGGACACAATTTTCCAGTTGTGGTTGTATCAGCTCAGAGGAGAGGACAGATTACCCAGCTGTCTTTTAGATGACATTTTTTATATATATTGTTCGCCTTTTTGCCACAACATGACATACCTCACTCATGGTGAATATTGCTAAGTGAGTATAGAACTTCACCCTTGTTCTTACTAAGTTGTATCCTACTTTTTAAGGCCATTATTTCATCCAGTTAGTTTTGAAGTCTAATCCAAAGTGCCTGAAGTTTGGTTTAGTTGCATGTCATCTGTACATTTACTACCAGTACACTTTATTCCATCTTCAAGTCATTAATGAAATACAAATTAGTGCCAAACATAGGACAGACCCCCATGGAACACTCAATGCATCCATCCAGGATAAGAAGAAATCACTAAATATATCTGCCTTAGTTAAGTTTCACTAATATTTCATTTGCCTGCTTTCCATCACATGCTGTAAGTATTTCGTAAAATCTTAGTTGTTGTAAGTTATGAAATTAAGAACTCAGATCCAGAAAAAGGGAGATGTGCTAATTCATATCAACAAAGATCAGTTTGTTTTAAACTTAATTCTGCTCCATGTTAAGCCAAGGACCAAAATTATACCAATTTCATTTAAATGAAGCTTGGACCTCATTGTGACAGATGAGCTGATCTACATTTAATTATGTTTGTTGTAACTCAGAAACGTATTCAGCTTGTTTATTGGTTTACAAGTATTCCCTTCTCCCCCACTCCCTTCTTTTCCCCTATTAGCCTACAGTGGAATAAGTGAATCTCTCAGCAAAATAACAGAATAACTGAAAAGTAAGTGGTATAAAAAAGAGCACATCTTATATGACTTAAGCTGTATTTATTTTGGAAGATAAATGAGGTCTGGTTTGGGTGTCTGTTTCTGTTCCAGGCAAATATAATCAAAATCTAAACTCTAGCCATGAAAATAGTCCCCTATTTAAAATCGTTAGTATTTAAACTACTTCGTGGGGGTTCACTATTTAGTATTTTTAGAATCTGCCTTTTACCTCATTTCAGCTTTACGTWCCATTTGGCTCTTCCTACCTATTTTTTTAAATAGGACAACATCAGACAGCCCAGCTGAGTAACTCAGCATTGCGAGAGAACTAAACATTGTTCACATAGTTTCTCAAAGAAGACTGCAGAGAGCTCTGTTAAAAGTAACATTTACCATGGCATGGTGCAAATATCTCATAGTGGAAAACACTCTAAGCAAGGAAATACTGTGGTAAAATCAATAGCCCGGAACACTATTATGTTTTCTAATGGCACCCACTGTTTGAGCAGGGAACATGTACAGATATTTCCACATTTCTTATGTCCTATTCATGACTACTGGAATTAAATTACATTCAGGCCTGCAACAAAGACATAGATTTATATCCTAGACTCCATGCTCCTCTGAAGCAAAACTTGTCTGGCGTCTGGAATCCGACCCCAAACCCACTGAATTCAGGAGAGATTTTCCCTTTTCTTCAACCAGCTCTGAGACAAGTCTGAAGGGGACAGCATCCGGCCCAAGGACAGTGGGCAGCGTGGTTCATTCAAACACGGCTGGCTTTGGGTCCTGCACGCCGCTCTTCCTCGGAACGCGGAGGGGGAGAGAGCCGGGTGCCCTGCCTGCGGCCAGGCGTGGGGTGCAGAGGGGAAGAGGGCACCAGAGATGACCAGTGGAGATGCGGAACCCCACTCCCTGGGAGGATGTGGAACCCCACTCCCTGGAGGATGCGGAACCCCACTCCCTGGAGGATGTCTCTCATGCCTGTTGAAGCAGGGAGTGTTTTAGCCTGGGGGAGGAATACACTGAACCCATTAAACATCCTCAGGAGCTGCAGTCTGGGTGGACATGGAGAACTGGCACATCCCGCCTTTGGTGACTTATGGCAAACCTCCGCACCTTCCAGCCGGTGGGTGTCGGAAGGTCCCTGTCCTGGCACACTGGGCTGTGGCAATCAGGAGCGCAATGCAGTCACAGTTTGGATGGCAGCTCCTCTTAGTCCTTCGGAGCCATTCTGTTTGGGGCTGCACAGAGACAGGTGCTAGTAGTGCTGAGGTTAAACTACCAAGTCATTAATTTTTTAGATTTTGGAGAAGAAAAGTGGTGTATGAGTATGACAGCTTATACACATTCTAAAAAAGAATTTGGATTTTAGTTTCGATATATCACACTTTGGAATGCAAAACTGGATGTACTTCTGTAAATATTATGTTTTGGGGAATTTTTCTAGAAACACATAAAGGAAGAATTCTGATTTTGCTTACTCCCTAAGGAGTGTGAAATTGTTCCATATGATTACCGCCAAGTCCCATTGTACAAGACAAACTAAACTTTCGCTATTAGAAGGGGAAGTGATTGAAACCAACCTTTATGTGTTTTACCACTTCCTTGGCATTCTGATCTCTAGGAACTGAGGCCAGAATATGGCACATGAAATAAAAAATGCTTTGTTAACAACGTTTATATGCATATGTGTATATGGAATATCCTTATACACGTATTATTCTTTGATTTTGTTGGTAACATTTCATAAGTACCATAAAGTACTTGTATATTTATAAATATTCCATCTTTATGTGCATGTGAAGCATATTGTAATTGGATAACAATAATGAACCTTTGCACAGTTCAAATATTTAGCATGTGGTCAAACAATTTAGCATGTGGGTAGATAATGACCCCAATTACAAATAAACCTGCCTTTGACTTCAAGAAAATTACAGAATCATTGTTGCGGAGACAATTTAGATATATATGTTTGTTGTATTTGTAAATGCATTTTGGAATCAGCACTTTAAACAACTGGTCAAGGGTGAGGAAAGGTGGAAACCAATAGCTAAAAAGGGTCCCGTTGATTAAAATTTCTTCCCACTTGGGTTTTTGTCCTTTTTATATTATATTATTTGTGAGCTTGCCTGAAGTACTTTATGCAAGATTCAGGGGCAAACCCCCCCACATTGTATAGTATTTAAATAATTGAATGCTGGCAGAAAGGTGGGGTTTTGATGAGTCTGCAGTTTTATATTGAAATCAAATATATTGTAAGCACAGGGAAACACAACTCAGTGCCCTAAGAAGGTCTGGTGTCATGGTCAACATTTGAAATTTGCATGAGAGGTTATTCAAAAGAGAGACAGGAGACTTCCCTATTGTATTAGCACAGTAATGCAATTCTTTGTGTCTATTATCCTGATCCACACCAGCTCTGGTATGCGCAGGGTCTGAGTTTTTGTGAGCCATAGGCTTTTATGCAGAGATATTTTATTAACCTAATTAAAAGTTTTATAAAAGTAAATTATATTTATGTTTGTGTCTCCTATTTGCAATCATTAGGGAACCCAGACCACCCCTGGTGACTTCAGAGAGGGCTGGTCAGGTCCCATCTGTGTAAATCTTGTGAGTTGTCATAGACTCGTTGCATTTGATTTACATGTGAAACCTGCGGACTGAGCACAAATGCTAACCAGACAGCTGATAAATAACACAATACCAGAGCAACACTTATGCATTTCTTTAACTCCTTTCCTACAGGGACCTCCAAATGTTTTTCAGACCTTAATGAATTAACCTTCACAGTGAAAAGGTCTTGTTACAATAATATCCACGACACCAAAATACTAATGTTTATATACCTTATTATGTTTATCAATTTGATGCCTTGTAACTTCAATAATGGACTAAGACTCATTGCACAAGTTTTCTTAAATACAAAAGCAAAAACTGGTCCTGTCCAAAACATCTCACAAACTAGAGGCCTGACTGGTGATTTGCATCGATTGACAGAGGGAGTCCTTTAAACTTACTGCCCCTCTGCTGAGACATGTCTGTGAAGCTCTGATGCATGTGAAAACCAAACAAGCTCAAGTTACCCAGGAAGTGGCTTAAATCCTCTGTGAGTTTGGTTTCAGGCAACCAGTTTCGTTTCTTATTTGCAACAGGCTAGAAGCACGTATACATGCAGTTATCAAGTCTCAGCTGAGGGCTGTACCTCAGCTGCTTGTCGTTGGCCTGCTCATACCCTAAATCTCGTACCACTTCAGATGATGAGACTTAAAATAAGGTAGCAATTCCAGCTTTACAACCATAAACAATGAGAGGTTGTACAGAAAGCTGACTGAATCAGGTGTCAAATCCAAGACTAAAGGTTCATTTCCCACTGCGTACCTGTAAATGCTCAGAGACCTGTTGCACAGCCCAAAAGCAATTTGACGTTGATATTTGGGAAGTAGGTCCCAGGTAACACAGAAATGGGTCAGTGTTTATGTGTAAAACTCACTTGGCTCAGCTGCTTCTTGTCTGTGTAAGAGCCTGATCCACTGTCCAGTAACGCCAGGGGGAAATCTTGCAAGACGTGCCTCCAAAAAGACGTTGGGCTCAAGTAAGATTTCTCTCTGAGAGCAAGGAGGGAATAATGTGCTTAGTGATGGCATAGAGGAGAGAAACCACAGAGGCTGTAATGCTGCTTGCTGCAATGCAAACTAACGACAAACAGGCGCATGGGTTTACACAACCGATAGCCATGGTCCTTCTGTCACTGTGCCTCTTTGTGCACCTCTGAGAGTCTCTAGACAAACCTGTCAGTATGGCCTGTCTGTCGTCTTTATATCTTACTTTGGCTTGTCTAGCCCCACTGAACTGTATTAAAAATTACTTCAGTGGATGCTGGATCAAGCCTTGGATTCTCTATAAAACAGTGTTATGCACCTAGGTTAAGCAGCTCCTAAGGGGGGAGAAACAGATGCCAGGAGTGTAACAGAAAGGAGCTTTTGAAGAAAAAGTTGTGAAACAGAACTATTAGCAACTGGTACTTGCAGGGCACTTGATGGTGGAGGGACAGGAACAGCACATCGGGTGACATGAACCATGCGCTGCACTGCTTGTTGTTCATGGGTGGGCAAGGGAAACACATGCCAAATTCATGTCTGCTTTGCAGCATGCGATGTGTATCTTAATATAGCCGCCGTTGATTATTTGGAAATATTTACATTATAATGAATACAAACCATAATGGTTACTCTAGCTCTTCTGGGAGCACGGTTTTGACGGTCACTGCTGCACAAAAGGAGCCTCTAGATAGTGTTATAAAAAATGAAATTAAACCAACATGCAATATTATTATTGTAGCAGTATTTAATAACTGCAAAGTAAAGCAATCAGATTTAGGTAATGCCAGAATGAAAGTTGACCGTTCAGCTTTAATTTAACCCACTTATGCATATAGTTTATATTAATATTAATTATATAATTGCATTTTAGTTTTCCTATAAGATCCAGAGTTTATTCTGAACACAGGATGAGTGGTGTTTACGGAATAAGCTGTTATTCCATAGTTTGTTTTGTTTCCATTATTTGGTCTGTGCAATTTTAATGTACTTTGATCAATAGGATGTATTACAGCTTCATTTACCTTATGAAAACTTGCCAATTTTACCTGCAAGTGCTTTTTCATTTTGTTAAGGTATTTCCTGAATGTTTCTGTAATTAGGATGTGTGCAGAATGCCTAATTCTGCAAACCCCATAGAGGTGCACCATAAACTCCATAATTGTCATGCTTCTAATAGCACCCATTAGGGTGCTGTCAACACCACATTAATCAACACAGACCAAATTTTACCAGGTTTTATTTTCGCCACTGTTGGGTCAAATGTAGCCTGGGTCATCAGTAAAGAGAACTTTTTAGTCTTCTGGTTTCCTTGAGTTCTAATGTGAAGTTATATGGTGCTTTTCAGCCCATGTCCTAGCCTCTACAGGCTCACATTCCAGAGTCCTGTTGCTTCGGCTCTAGAAGTATGCCTCCAATGCATACTAAGTGCAATGCAGAGTTACTGCATGGTAGCAAGAGAATACCCATGTTATCAAAGTCAGGGTTAAATTAAATCCAATTAAATTAAACCAAATCTGATCAAATTAAATGCTGAGGAACAGAATACATCAGCTTAGTGGAGTTGTGTGCTAACTTGATAGCTCTGCCTGTGACCCTGACTGAACTCAAACTTGAGCGTCTCTCCGTGACATTGCCTTGTGTTAAATAACATGTATTGACTAACAACGCGACTGGCAATCTTACGGAGGAAGGCAGGGCTGAGCAGGCACTGACAATCCTCGTGCAATGCAACTAAAATACATAGTAGAGTTGTTCTCCAGGCTGTACTTTCATCATGGTTGTAGACCATGGTAGACTGTGGTACCTTTCAACAACACAGCTTCTTTTAGTTTTTTTTCTAACTGAGTAGGAGACGACCTTCAGACTGAAAACAGAGCCATTCTCCCAGGCAAGAGAAAGGAAAGGGTAAATACTGACTCCCTGTAGGGAAGATAAAACTTTTAACTATAGTCCAGTACCTTAGGGAAATGCCTTTGATGCGAGAGAAGCTGTATTTTGTGGATGCTTTCCCTTCCCCTGAATTATTATACACGGTGACATCCCAGAGTGCACTTTCTGCGTTCCAAAGTTTTGGGCAGTTATGAACGGTTACACACTCTTTTTTTCCACTGGAATGGAAAAATGGTGAGAAACAAGTTAGAGGAAACCTGGAGGGCCAAAGGAACTCGTAGGCGCAAGACRAGTCAAGAATGCTCTGTGTTTAGGTGGCAACCTGTGGAGGATTCAGGGCAGTACGACATTTAATAAACTAGAGCTTCAGCTGCTGACAATAAAAAAAAAAAATTTAAAAAATCTCCTCTGGTATATAATGCTATTCTGGGCCCCACAGAGCACTATGGTCTAAGCATGGCTTAGAATCACCTAGGTTTTTCACCCATAAGGAAATTTCAGTCCTGCCACCAAAAGAAAATAGCCCTTACAGAATAGAGCTATATTAAATAAAAATATTTTTTAAAAATCAGGAGATTTAGGGAGTTTTGAATTTTTCCTTGCAAATTCCATACATCTGTACATCATTTTCCTGTAGAACAAGGGAAAACTTGAAAAGACAGAACTAGAACATGGTCATTTAAAAAAAATGAATCCACCGTACATAAATGGTTGCATTGTTTGTGAGAATAGGTGACAACACATTCACCAAGAGCCACTGGTGCTTCACTCCCAGGTTATTCTGATTCACGGGTAATTTACATTCCTCTCACAGTGCTTTTCAATAAACAGCTAACTCTGATCTATAATATAGTCAGTTCTAACAAGCCAGATTTCAAAAGATTTATCCATCTAGCTAAAATGAACCTCAGTCATCTTTGTGCACAAAACACCCACATAGGCTATTTGTCTTGGACTTGAGTGTTTGGCAAAAAGCCTGACTTGAGCCTTGAGCATGAGAGCTTAGTGAAAAATGCTGCCATTCATGGGGCGGGGGGGGTGATGTCCAGGACTGACCCCACCCTCTGTACTTAGCTCTGAGCTTCTTGGCAAAGGCAGAGAAACCACAAGACAAGTTTTATCATCTGGTAAACCTGTCGCTTGAAAAAGAAAATGACCTCAGTAAAATACTTCAACAATTATAGTACATTTTAATTAGGTGTATACCACATAATCACAGCTCAATTTTTTTTAGTGTATAAAGTTTCAAAAATAAAACCAAACCAAAACCCCAACTCAGTACTATTCACTGTAAGAGCTTTAGGAGAGACCCCTGGTAGCAGTGGTCTGTCCTCCCACACCTGTGGAATACCTGTTAGTTTTGGCTGTTGGAAATGACAAAGATTAGGTAATAAGTGAGTTGGTAGGCAGCTAGAGATGGGCAGATACCAACACCTCACTGCGTCCCTCTGTCACATCAGAATAAAAGAGGAAAGATTTAGACTGACACAGAGTGAAAGAGGAGTGGATTGGCAAATAGGCAGCTTGCAATAGCAGAACCTGTCCCCAGTTCAGGGATGGGACAATACTGACACATGGATGCAGTGGAGGAAATTTTTAAAGCAGAGGGAAATGCTTATCCTGGTGGGTTGTACCTGCCTCAGACAGTTATCTGATGAGTCTGTCTTTTTCTAATATTTTGGCAAGACTTACTTAGCTTGTCTTGCCAGTAAATTCTCATCTAATTGAATTGACAAGCATGGACATTTTTAAATTAAACTTCCAATCTGCCCCAAATTCAACTTGTTATTTTTTATTGTAGTGTATTGTCTGCCATATGAGTTAATATATTGAGTCACTTACAGTTGCTGAAGAAGAAAGGTGATAAAATATCTTTGCACTGGCAGAGAGTAGACCTGTGATCTTTTTAGGTCATTCTTTCTGGTAGTGTGCTGGATTTAGGGCCCTCGTGTTTGGTTTGGCATGAATGGCACCTTTCATTATTATTCTCATCTCTAATTCTTTCCTTGACTTTAGGCAGTGAATTCCTGGCTGCGAGTTCCATTGAGGTGTCTCGTTTGCTGATCATGAAGCACCAAGAGGGTGTGTTCAAATTGCTCAGTCCCACAAGTTTTGAGAAGTCCTGCTAGCTGCTGGTCAGCTTCAACTCTCATTAAATTCAACAACAGCGAAAGCTTCTCTGTGCTTCTGCAGTTGGCAAGATGAAGTTATAAATTGGTAATTATAACTAGATAATTAAGTGTTAGGTATTATGGAGTCTCTTGAAATACCTCTGTCCTTTCCTTCCTTTTTCCCCTTGTTGAGAATTTATAAAAAGCCTAATATTCTACAATTTTATACTATGTGTGAAATTATAAATTTACCTTTTATGCTTCTATTTCCATATTCTCGAAGTGCGTGCTTTCAAAATGTGTGCCTGTGCATATTAGCCATTTAGACCCCTTTTGGAGGGGTTAGACTCTATCACGCCAGTGAATATAAAATACCATGCAGTCCTTATTATGAAAGGCACATCCAAAATGATGTTCACACTCAGATCTCTGAGACACAATCGTCAGCAAGACATTATGAAGAGTACTGATGTGCAAGGAAATTATATTTGTGTATTTTGTGTGTTTGCACACACGCGCATGAGAGTGTGTTTTGACAGAAAGTGTGCATACCCTGCGCATTAATGCTTTGCAAATATCGTTGCCATATATAGTGTTTTAGAACAGTTTGCCAAGTTTTACTCAACAGCCTCATGATTTTTAAATGACAAATATTTGCTTGGAGGCTGACAACTTCTATGCCAAGTTTCAATCCAAATTGCCCACTGCAATATCTGAGTTAAGAAGCCATGAAAAATGTAATATATACTGGAAAGTAAGGAGGAAAAAAGTTAGCTTTTGCAGTTTTGCCAGGTGAGTACTTAAATACTTGATTCTAAGCTTGCTACAGTGATTTACAATTACAATTACCTGCTACAATCTGTATATTGAATGATGCCATTTAGGAAAGAGTTTTATCTGATTGCAAGGAGCACTTAAAAAAAGACGCTTTTACATATCACACAGTTTGGAGTTGTGACTATCAGGACCTGATCCAAAGCCTTCTGAGATCGAGGGAAAGAGACCTGTTAACTTTAAGAGCCTTGGATTGGACCTGAATGACAGTATAAAATAGATTTTTTTCTCTACTTAAAAGTAATGCAGACTCACCTTTTAAGTTTTGTAGGTTAAATTCTATCCGGATTATCATGAGCTAAGAGCTAAGGATCTTTGGTGTGCCATGAGCTATATAATATTAAACCCCTTCATAACATTAATTCCTCATTGAAAATTCTCCTGTTCTTCAGCGGTCACAGTAAGTTGAGTTAGAAACAGAGTCTACAGTCTTTTGGATTTTTTGCCTGCATACATATATGGTAGAAAAATTCACTTGTCATCTCAGTCACACCTATGCTTGGATAAAATGACCCTGTAATTGTATTGCTGTAACCCTGGTCTTTTACCCCATATGGTTCTTATCAAATTTTTTTTCCACRATAGCAAAACTACAGAATGAGTCTCACTTGCTTATACCATAGCACCACAATTATCTCCTCGCAGCATAGAAGGCACTGCCAATCACCCTATTGGTAGCAACATTTAGAGGTTAGGTTGGGAGCACTTAGAAAACAGGGACTGCATCATCCTCTGCCTGCTATAGCACCTGCAGTGAATTGATCATACTTGATTACAATATATGAAATCCCAGCCTGCAATACAGCAGTTACATTGCAAAGCTTGGATGTAATCAGGGGAGAAATCCAAGTGTCTTGCTGTGTCACAGTAGGGTTAGAAGGTAGAACAGAAAATACAGGTAGTCTGGAAGTAGAGAGGGAGGTTCAGAGGTTAGGCTAAGCTGGGGATGTGTCTTCTTCTGTGTCTGTCCCAACAGAAATCTCTAGACAAGCTAACAGCCTGACGCTGTGTAACACTTTCTCTTTTTGCCCAAGAAAGGGAGTGTCCAAGGAAAGGCATGATGTGAGGCAGCAACATACCATGCCTGCAAAGGAAACACAAGATGATATGGTGAGGAGGATAACAATGGTGGAACTGTTGTAGACTAACAAATTACCATAAGACAGTTTTGGATTGCAGTGGATACTTTAGTCCTGCACAAAAATTGGGAGAAATCAGCTGCGTGCAACAATATACCTTAAACCATTTTAAAGACACTGGCAAAATCTGCTTCCACAACAGAATTACAAAAAAAMCGTATTACCAGTTCATCTTCTGGTTTATTCCCTCTTCTTGACACCCTCTGTGTTAGAATTAGTCGGCAGCAGAGATGGATCATTAGATTCATAGCATGTCCACAACCTGGCTGTGAACCCACATGTGCAGTAGATGCAACGTGTCCTAGACACTGGAATAATTGCTTGAGCACTGCAAAGGTGAGCCAGACATATCATATGGTATTTGGTACTGAATGCCAGTGCTATATAACTTTCTTATTGGGCTGTCTGATGTTAGAAATTGCTGACAATCTCAGTCCTCAGAAAGTTCAGATGGAGTTTCCTCAAATATGTTGCTGGAGATAGATCATGACTCAGTTCAGCTTCAGGCCAATGACTGCCTACCTCTATCACCTGATCTTATTATGTCCACACTTCTCCTGCTTATAATCTCTTTCTTGCACCTTAACCAGGCAGCTACACAGCTTAGGTACAGCAACTCTTTCTCTTGACAGAAAATTTTGGAGGTCATGATAAAATCTCTCATTTGGTTTTCATTCTTTTCTTCCAAATAGGTGCCAGAATCCTATCATATGAGGATCTGTGCAAAGACTTGGACTTTGGTGGAAATCAGTAATTTTTCAATGCAAAACCATATCCCCCAAAATGATGACTACATAACAAATACAAAATGAATACACTTTAGTCCACCTAATTCTTGCCTTTTGAAGTTTTTCACTGAACTTCCTGATGAGGTGAGACTCCAATGCTAACTGTAGAAAAATACCTTCCAGATTAAATACAATTAGATACAAATTTAAGGCATATTAATAAAAAAATGTTATGTTTTCGTGTAGACATATTTACAATATTCTTAAGTTCATTTTGCCATTATTTAGAGGTTATTCCTTGACTCTAAAGCAAAATGCACACAGTCATACAGAATCTAGTCCAGTAAAGTGCTGAGTGAATCCTTCCTTGTTCTGGAAATTGGTGTTTATAGGAATTGAAGCTGCTAAACGCCCTCAAGATGAGCTGCTTGTTTCCCACCTTCTGTCCCACACAACCTGTAGCCCAGTAAAGGATGTCTGAATAACAAAACAGAATGCATGTAAAGCTGGAACTGCTAATTTTGAGTCCTGTATCACCTGCATCCCAGCTTTGTATCTTGTTAAAGGGCAAAGGGCAGAAGACCTGAGGTCTTTCCTGCAAAGAGCTGCTAGTTGACACAGAAAGGGCTCAGGTCTAGTTAATAAAGTTTGCTCTGAATGTGCACTTTCTGAGAACCTTACATAAATATTGTGTATATCTACTTCATCTTGTCAAAAGCTTTGTCAGTGTCAAACTGCACAAGCGAGTGCCAAAATATGTAACCAGTTTTACAAATGAATAAGGTTAACAGGTATCTCCCTGCAGAGCAACAATTTCCCTTTTATAGACCCCACCTGAACTGGGTGAGTGCTGTGTGGACATACTGTTTTCAGCCTGCAGCCAACATTTAAGTAATAATCCAAAGTGGCAGTTTTATGACAGATCTGAGTAACTCATGAAACAATTGAAAGGATCCTTTCCTCCTTTCTTAAGTGAGATCCACATATAGGCAATTTACAGAYGCTGAACAAAGGAAGGACTCTCCTCAAAGAGCAATGTGGTATAAAGAAATGATCAATCCTTCCAAATGTTAAAGATATTTAAATCAGAATGCCATTTCCAGGTTAACACTTCTGATCTCTAAAGTACCAGCATAAAAAAATGTGTTAATGACAACTGACAAAGTTACCCTTCCTGGGCAGCTAATGACATCCTAACTCACAGAGCTAATATCTCTCTACATTTCAATTTGCAGTCGTATGCAGAGCTTAGTTAAAGGGATACATGTGTTGTTACTATGCTCAGGTCAAGCTCTCTTACTATTAAATACAAAAGCAATTTTTAAAGCAGTGATATGGCTGAGATACAAGCCCATAAAAACAGAAGAATTCCCAGTTAAATCTACAACTGGCCCCTCTGCTCAGCTCTATTGTGTCTAAACATTTCAGCCCACAGGGACCTATAAAAGAAACTCTCCACAGTAGATGATATTACACAATCCATGTGGTCATTTGTAAATGCTGTAGTACATATAACGCACCAAGGAATTCACTGAGGTTTTTATGTTAGTATCTTGTTTGGTTTGGTTTTCCCAGTTGCACAGTAATGGATGTCCATAGATTGGATTTTTATTAGATTACTATGCTGTCCTTTAAGGAGGTGCTCCTCTCTAGAGACTGTGGCAAAGCACTTACAGAAGATATTCTAGCCCAAGCATCTTCTGGGATCAGACCTAAAAAGAAGGACAAAGTCCTCATTTAATTCTACATCCTTAGGACATTGTAGCTAAGTCTTTGCCAGCTAAATCAAGGATTCCCAATCATAGCAACAATCTCACTTATGGACTTATCTAGAATTATTAAACAAAACAAAGCATAAAAGTCCATGGTGTTTGCAGCAATTTATCTGCAAAGTTATCAATAAAGCAGATTGCAAGTGCTCACTTAAACATTTCCCTGTGGAAAATTCTTTTTTTGGGTAAATGGAATTAGTGTCTGGTTTCCCGGGGAAAAAAAAACCACCCTGAGAACCCCAAATCTCAAACTAGCATTTGAAGTATTTTAGTAGTRGTATTTTTTTTTCCCTTTTGACAAAATGTACAGTTTTTTCAGTAGAAGAAAAGAACCTACAGTAAGTACTAGCACAGGTTAACAAGTATTACCATAGAATAGCACAGCTCCCACTAAAGCCAGTGCCCTGTGGTGTGTCCACAGGAGCATTTCAGGTACGGAAACATTGCTCAAGGAACCATGCTTGCAGAACTAAGAGAAAGTAGTTTTCCATAGCTATATACCAACAGAGAATTACCCTTCTACCTATTAGCTTGGTTTTTCAGATGGAGCCAAAGGCCTGTACACTCCTTGCCTCATGCTGGTGGCTTTTCTTTCTGTGCCTACAGACAAGGTTTAGCAGTCCTATAGAGGTAATACAGTGTTGCTTTTTAACTTCTCCTTTTATTTCTGTAATGACAAACATTTTGATTATGCGATAGCAATGCCTGTATTTAGGCATGTAATAGGTATATAATGTACAAAAGATTTGAATTCATATAATGGCATTGCACAGTATGTAGCTTTCACTTTGTTACTCAGATTTGCCATCTAGAACCGTTTTGTTCCCTGTTCCCTCTGATTCACACTTTGCGGCATAACAGTAAAGAGTACAGTATGGGGAACAGACAGCCTGGCAGACAAGCAGGGCTCTTTTCCTCCTCGAATACTTTTCAGCATGACACAAATGTTAGCTTTGTATTAGCCCTGCAAAGGTTCCGCAGCACCTGGCTGCACACCCCGGAGGAACGTGCCCCAGGACAGAGAAGGGGGCCGAGCAGCAGCCCTGTGCGTGTGTGGGGCTGTGTCTGAGGACGCACCGCGGAGCTGAGTTTCACCATATCTCCTCCCCAACCCCAGCACTGCTTTGTACACCCTTACCTGTCAGCAGACGTGCTGACATGCAATAGCTGACAGTGCAAAACCCATAGATAGCTTGTCTATGATTTCTGCAACCCTCAGAGGTGTATAAGCAGGGTGGAAAAGACTTTACCAGTCAATTACTACTGTTAGTGTTGGGATGCAACAGGTTATGTACTTTAATTTTCATAGCAAATTTGCTGTGTCTGATAACAGTCACTTCAATGGATACAAATGGATAGCCACGTAGGAAAACTGTCTGAGGCATTGAACTTTTTCTCATTCAACAGTTTCACTGGGAAGAGCTATACTGGAAACTCATGTCTTAGTTTGCTAACAGTTTCAAATAACTCATTGTACAATACTACAAACAAAACAATTAGGATAAAGGATAATGAATGTCTTTTGATGTGAAATAAGATGGTAAAGATTTTTGTGTGCTTTTTGAGGTTTTTAAGTATTATAGCAATTTTTGCAGTGCATTTATGGAAACCACATATTTTAAAAATATATGATTAATGCAGGGTACCGAGCAATACTAGAATGACAACATGCTTTATTATTTTATAAAATTTATTCTTATTTTTTTCTGTTGCAGAAGTTAACCCAAATTTTCTAAGTACTTTGTTTAACATAAATCTGAGAAAAAATTATTCTGTAAGATTTTTCTTCATTTAACAATGGAGAGCACTCACCATCTTCTAGTGGGTGATTAAAGAACTTTTCAAACACTTGCTCCCATGTGTAAATTTTATTGAAGTTAGCAAGTGCTTGTAGAATGGAATTCTAGGAGCAGCGTTATTAGGAACAACAACATGATCAGCTGTTGGCAAATCTTTTCCCTTAATGATGACCACTAAACTAAGCTGATATTATTTAATCATGAGCTTAAATTAGCAGTGATTGATGATGCTGCTGATTACAAGTGAAAAAGGTAAACGGCAAACAAGAGTAAGRTCACTAGAAATAGTTGAGAGAGTTTGGTGACTGCATTTGGCTCAAAAACATCGTCTTTTGCAACTTGGGCTGAGTAATGAAACTGTATAAATACAGGTTCAGTTCTTCATTAGTATATAGATTTAATCCAGTCCATACCATAGTTTCTTTGCAGCTCATTATTCAGTAGATGGGAAGACAGTATCAGCCCTATAATCTGAGATTTTTGGTCTTTGCAAACGGACTTCTTTTCACAAAGAAGGATCATATTTATTAAAAACACACCACTAAATGGATTTTAAAATAAAATGTTCCATCTTCTCTTTCTTATTTTAAAAAAGGCAAAAATAGAGTTTCAGTGTTAGTTGTAAATGTGGCAAATCCAGTTCTGCAATGAATTCAAATCTGTACATTTCATAAAGGCTACTTAGGGACAAGATAGTTTTAGATCTAAGAAACATGTAAAAAATGACTCATTGTTAATAGGGTGAGCTCTTTGCATTTGGATTAGGGTTAACTGACAGTATCCAGTCACCTTTTATTCTCACAGATTCCACCAGAGGAATGCTTTGTGCTGGCCTGAAAAAGAGAGAATTAGGTGTTCCATTTATACTATTGATCTTAATAACCTCATCTCATAAATACCTACTTTATGACATCAATAAAAAGAGAATAGCAGCAACTCTTAACAATAGAAATTGTTACTTTGTAATTCAAGTATTTCATTGAGCATCTCAAAGAGACTCCATAGTGGTACAGTAGTGATATTTTATTACCAGTTTTTAAATATGTGCACAGAGAGACCATTTTTTTAAACAGGTGAAGATTCTAATTAATTGAGCACACTATAGCTTCTAGGTCCCACAGTTATCACAGTTCTTCTTTTTCATCTCTTATCCTCCCCCTGTTCTTCAACTCACACATTAAAAAGAGCATATCCCTTTAAGGGCATTGGTGGGTGTAAGACTAATTTTTCACTGGGCTAAATCAGATGAAATGAAACGGATCATTTTACAGAACGGTCTTACCTCCCTGTTACCCTGCATTAGCATGCTGCAGATGGAAATTATCTGCTGTTAGAGGGTGGATCGAAAGATATTCCAGGTAGAGCTATTCTCACCTTCCATAGACACCTTCCTGCAGCTGGGCCAGGACAGGACTGTCCCTGGAGCTCTCATCCACCAAACAGTCACCACCATGAGGAAGCGGACTTGGCACTACTGATCTCCACTGAAATGTCCCTCAAAAGCCCAGATCCTTTTAGCTTCCACCTAAGGCAGAGGAAGGAAACAAACAATCATAAATCATATGAAAGAAGAGGAACCAGAGCCTTCCCTACAATGAGCATCTGAGATGGAAGATTATAGGCTCATTACGCAGGCAGTGTCCACATCGCTGCACCTGAGGAGGGACAAATTATCTAGCACATCTGGTGAAATAACAGTCTCAGATCAGCCCCAGATGTTTTACAGATTACAGTGCAGACAGGACATAGCAGACTACCTGAGAAATATATGTGAAACACTCCCTCTTCTTGGTCTTTTAAAAGATATTTGGCTTATATTACACATTGATTTAGCTGTATTTTTATAGATAACTTCCTTTGTGTTGCAGATTCTTCCTGGTGAACCCCAGTGGTGTCCTCCCAAATGAGTGGGTTTTTTTGTATCCTTGCGGAAAGTCAAGTATTTTTTATGTTTCCCATTGACCTCATCAATCCTCATAAGGGACCATCTTAATAGAATAGAATAGAATAGTTCCAGTTGGAAGGGACCTACAATGATCATCTAGTCCATGTGCCTGACCACTTCAGGGCTGACCAAAAGTTAAAGCATATTATTAAGGTCAATGTCCAAATGCCTCTTAAAAACAGGCATTAAACATTTGAACATTTGAAGATGAATATTCAAAAGCCCAAGAGTGTCTACTCCTTATTACAGTATTTTTCCCATTAGAATTTGTCTTTTCTGGGATTATTTCATATGGGCAATGTCGAGTTTATCTCATCATAGTTCTTTTTCCTGTGAAGAGCTAAGAGGAGAGTACAAGTATGTAAAACCTAAAAATATTATCCTTTTTTTGCTTTTTCTTTTATTCATAATGGCAGAACAATGGTGTGGCCCAGAGGGGAAAAATAATGCCAAATGCTCAGTATTGAATGGCTTTGTCCTGTTCAAGTCATTTCTCCCAGACCTAAAAGGCTGTTGTTTTAATTGCCTTTGTTTGGACTTCATAAAAGCCCTTTGTACTGGTAGCTTTAAAGTATAAGTAAGTTCCCTAAATTTGAGTCTTTGCTTCTCCAAATTCTACCACTATTTTATGTCAGCAATTAATTCAGCTACCTTAGTCCACTGAAACAGCACTAAGTTATCTTCTGTTTCAGAATATTATTATTAACAATTGGGTTAAAAATATTTTCTTTGTTTTCAACTCTTCATTAGAAACTTGCTCACATATTGTTATTTCTCTAGCTCTGTGATGCCACTGAATGTGTGATATGTACTGATGTCACCACACAACAAAGTCGCCCCTTTTTTTCCTACACCAGTGATTTAAACATATTTTAAAAAGGTATTCTGGTAGCTAGATATGTATCTCAAGATTCTTTTAAAACACATTTCTAACTCAAAAACCTTGTCTGGTATACAAACAACCTTCCAAGAGGAAATTCAAGAGAACCTAGCACTGAGTTTTCAAGTACTCAGCACCTTCAATGAGCACCAGATTTTTAATAATACTCAGAATTCATAATGAAGCACAGATTTTCAGAAGGGCTTGGTTCCTGTTTGTGCCCCAAAATAAACTCAATGTGTTGGAGGTTGAGCTCTATGAAAGTCTGTCCCTGGTTTTGGGTGCTACTTGCTTGCAAGCTGCCTCCTGAGCACTCTTAAAATTGGTGCTGGATGGTTTTAATAGTCCAGAAGAGGTTTGTGAGCTCGATAGCTCTTTAGATCTGCAAATAAATACAAATGGAGATAATTTGTTTTTAACCTGCAGAATACTTAATGAACCAAATAATTTCCTTTCAAGCATGATAGCAGGACTGAAAGATATGATCATTTGATGTTTTATGGTCTCCAATTTTCCAGTTAGAAGTCTGTCACAGGCTCAGTATTGAACAATAAACCACTTCCTATTTTACGTTCCTGTAAAACGCAAAAATCCAGCAGTACACTCATACGGAGAGATCCCTTTGGGATGAACATTGGCTTTAACAAATATTTCTATTTGCAAATGCGTAGCATGATTGTTCTTTGAAGACATGATCCACTGAGAAGAATCAAACAAAAATGTCATGGCTCTTGTGATAAGCTTCTAGAAGTTGAATTCAGCTGGGAGATGATAGTATGAAACAGAGAAGTTGATTATCATTTTCTGCTTTGGCATAAAGGTACTGAATCATCAAGACCTTTAACTAGATACCTAGCTTTAAGCATATGTGTTCTTTTTTAAATCAGTGGACTCATTTCTATATTGTGAAAGTAAGACTATGTATAAATACTTAATTTTCACACACCTACTAAGAAAAAAATTAGCTACCTGACCTTAGCATGTGATTTGTAGGACCAAAATTATCTGTTTAGTTTCCCTGTACGGTCAATGAGAAAAGCCTGGTTCATCCAGAATGTGAGCCAAAAACTTGAGATGCTGAGGAAAGAGCCACAGAGGGCTAGTCAATACTAAACAACAATCAGAGCAGTTTCTAATTTTCTGCTGTTTTCTGAACTGAGGATGGCTTTTTTGTGAGAAGATCATAGACATCTTTCTTTACTTGTAATCCAGAGCATGGATTATACTTCTGGGATTAAGCACCTAATAGTCACGTTTTTAAGACAGTGACTTGGATGGCAACTTCTGCCATGAAGCACCTAAAACTCATCATCTTTTCCAAATAGTTTTGATTGAAAGCAGCTGGGCTTTGTACAGAACTCACTCTGGTAGCTCTGTAGGTAACAAATGGATGGGAATTCTCTGGCAAAAAATAACACCTAATAGTTCAGTGGTTTAAATTTCATCATTAACCTTGGAACAATCTGTAGTCAATGACAAGGTTTAATACGAATAAGACGTGGGTAGCAAAATCAGAGGTTAATTCTGTCTGATTCTACCTATAAAGATGTGGAGGAATATGTTATCATAATAAAACCCCAAATATTTCTTTTGAATACTTTCAATGTGATTAAATTGGTCTTAAATAATCACTTAAGACATTGATTGGAATTAATTGATATTTCTGAGCCGTAGTTTCTTATAACCAGAGGCAGCTCAGTAATGTTATTTCCTAACTCTAGTAGGAACTGTTTCTTTGCAATAACTCATTTGCTTATTGATATTATAATTTTGCTAAAAACAGAGAACTCCTCATGCATCTCACAGGATCCAGCATCTCAAAGCTTGATATTTATATACATATATTTTTTGGAGAAGGGAAAAGGCCTTTCTCAGATATATAAAGCTCTTTATGTTGTTGTTTTTAATCAATAAATGTATGTCTGTCTGCCTACCTTTCCATCTATTTATCAGTTATGTATTGTTACTTCCCATAACATCCGAATGCTCTATACTTAAAATCAATATGTTGGATAAAATTTTTAGCAAGCATCCTAAAGACTCTGGCTCTTCTGGCGGGGGAAGACGACCGGCCTGGCTGAACAAGGACCTTTTGCTGGGACTCAGGGAAAAAAGGAGAGTCTATCGCTGTTGGAAGGAAGGGCGGGCGACTCAGGAAGAGTACAGGGATCTCGTCAGGTCGTGCAGAGAGGGAATTAGGAAGGCAAAAGCCCAGCTGGAACTCAATCTGGCCACTGTCGTCAGGGACAACAAAAAATGTTTTTACAAATATGTCAATGACAAGAAGAGGGCCAAGGAGAATCTCCCTCCCTTATTGGATGCCGGGGGGAACATTGCCACCAAGGATGAGGAAAAAGCTGAGGTGCTTAATGCCTTCTTTGCCTCAGTCTTTAGTAGTCAGGCCGGTGATCCTCAGAGTATTCACCCCCCTGAGCTGGAAGATGGGGATGGGGAGCAGAGTAAACCCCCCATAATCGAAGAGGAAGAGGTTAATGACCTACTAYGCCAGCTGGACACTCACAAGTCTATGGGGCCGGATGGGATCCACCCGAGAGTGCTGAGGGAGCTGGCGGAGGAGCTTGCCAAGCCGCTCTCCATCATTTATCAGCGGTCCTGGTTAACGGGGGAGGTCCCGGATGACTGGAGGCTTGCCAATGTGACGCCCATCTACAAGAAGGGCCGGAAGGAGGATCCGGGGAACTACAGGCCTGTCAGCCTGACCTCGGTGCCAGGGAAGATCATGGAGCGGTTCATCTTGAGGGCGCTCACGAGGCAGGTGCGGGACAACTGGGGGATCGGACCCAGCCAGCATGGGTTCATGAAGGGCAGGTCCTGCTTGACSAACCTGATCTCCTTCTATGACCGGGTGACCCGCCTAGTGGATGAGGGGAAGGCTGTGGATGTGGTCTACCTGGACTTCAGCAAAGCCTTTGACACAGTCTCCCACAGCATTCTCCTAGAGAAGCTGGCGGCTCATGGCTTGGACGGGTGTACTCTTTGCTGGGTAAAAAAATGGCTGGACGGCCGAGCCCAGAGAGTTGTGGTGAATGGAGTCAAATCCGGTTGGCGGCCGGTCACGAGCGGTGTTCCCCAGGGCTCAGTTTTGGGGCCAGTCTTGTTCAACATCTTTATCAATGATCTGGACGAGGGGATCGAGTGCACCCTCAGTAAGTTCGCAGATGACACCAAGCTGGGCGGCAGTGTTGATCTGCCTGAGGGTAGGAAGGCTCTGCAGAGGGATCTGGACAGGCTGGATCGATGGGCCGAGGCCAATTGCATGAGGTTCAACAAGGCCAAGTGCCGGGTCCTGCACTTCGGTCACGACAACCCCAGGCAACGCTACAGGCTTGGGGAAGAGTGGCTGGAAAGCTGCCCGGCGGAAAAGGACCTGGGGGTGCTGGTTGATGGCCGTCTGAACATGAGCCGGCAGTGTGCCCAGGTGGCCAAGAAGGCCAACGGCATCCTGGCCTGTGTCAGGAATAGTGTGGCCAGCAGGAGTAGGGAGGTGATCGTGCCCCTGTACTCGGCACTGGTGAGGCCGCACCTCGAATACTGCGTTCAGTTTTGGGCCCCTCACTACAAGAAGGACATTGAGGTGCTGGAGCGTGTCCAGAGAAGGGCGACGAGGCTGGTGAAGGGTCTAGAGAACAGGTCTTATGAGGAGCGGCTGAGGGAGCTGGGGTTGTTTAGCCTGGAGAAGAGGAGGCTGAGGGGAGACCTTATCGCTCTCTACAACTACCTGAAAGGAGGCTGTAGAGAGACGGGTGCTGGTCTCTTCTCCCAAGTAACAAGTGATAGGACGGGAGGAAATGGCCTCAAGCTGCGCCAGGGGAGGTTTAGATTGGATATTAGGAAAAATTTTTTCACTGAAAGGGTAGTCAGGCATTGGAACAGGCTGCCCAGGGAAGTGGTGGAGTCACCATCCCTGGAGGTGTTCAAAAAACGTGTGGATGAGGTGCTTCGGGACATGGTTTAGTGGGCGTGGGTACTGGGTTGATGGTTGGACTCGATGATCTTAGAGGTCTTTTCCAACCTTAATGATTCTATGATTCTATGATTCTATGATTCTGCTTTTTTAGGAAAAAAATTTCATGGGCCAAACCTTCTAATTTTTCTTTTTTTAGATCTAGTTATTATTTTATTACTGTATCTTGGATTCCTCAGGAGTTTTTATTTCCGAACAAGTTTAATAAAATTTTTTAAGGTATCTGGGAGGAAACCCTGGCAGTGTAATAGAACATGTCTTGACATTGATACCAATGAGTTCAAGACTGTACTTTAAGAGATTTCATTTCTTCAGAAAGGTTTATGATGCAGTGCTCCACAGACTGCAGCATGCCAGCAGCTTGGCTGGTCCCCCCTTCTTCAAAATTCCTGAAGACATTTCAGTTTATTCCTTTTATTATGCTTCTGTAGCAGGTAAGATGGTAAGCAAATAAGGATGGACTCAGACTCATGGAAGGAAGTAAGCCAGGCAGTACGTGACTGCGGTGCTAGTGCCTCCCGCATCATGGGGCAGTTTCTGAGGATGAACAGCAGTGGGACTGCTGGTCCTTCTCTCTTCTCGGGGGCAGGAGTGGCATGCAGCTGGGCTGGCGTGAATGGAGGAAGTGTGCTGGCTTGTATGGAGAAGTCTGAAGCAAGTTTTTTCCATCACTAGAAGATGGAGGAGAAGGAAAATAACTGTAAATCTCATAAAAAGTTATTAATTGATTTTAGTGTTTTCTTTAGTAACACAGGCCAGTGTATTTACAAGCTCGCTGTTGGTGTGCAGGAGTGTAGACTGCCAACCCCTCTTTTGTGAGGGCAGGGGAGTGCTTTCTCCAAACACTGTCCTCCTGCCTTGCTGGCCAACTTTGGCAGGATGTGGAGTACTTTCAGCAGTAATGAAGACATTCAGCATCTGGCAGAAAGCATGCAGCACTTCACAGGCTGGTATCGCTTGTTAAACAAAGATATCTGCTCCATAAAGTAAGATTGAAAAGCCATTCTTCCAGACTGACATCCAATCGATGCATGTGTTGCCAAAGTGAACATGAGGATGTGATTCTTGAAAGCATGCAGGATTGGTCCAGCTCAATTGCAAATTTCACAGTAAAAATCTCTCTCCAGAATTCACTCACGAGTGAAAGTCTTCCACATTTGTGATCTTATTTGGGATTTTCAGTAGGGCCTAAGGGAACAAACATCTCACTTTACAGCAGTGTTTACTGAGAATGAAGCACCTGTTTCCTTCAGACACTTTTTAATGTTCGTTTTTAGGAATAATCCAAAACCTATGAGAAGTCATGGTATGATCCCCACTGGTTTCCACAGGCTTTCCATCAAGCCCTTATTCCACAGCTGAGTGCTATTTTCTGTTTTTAAGACTTCTAATTATTACATTAGATTTCCTGTTGGAAGCAGTTGTCACCAAAATATCTATTCCTTCAAGAGACAGCAGCAACAGTCATAGCATGGAGAAATGTTTAACAAAAATAGCTTACAAAGGTGTGTTCACAGTATCGGGCCAGAGCTTTGGCTGATACAAATCAGTGTAGTTTCATTCTAGTCAGCACAACTGTGGTGATTACAACACCAAGGATCTGGCTCTCAGGATTTTTTTCCACTCCAGATCATATTTATTCACCTAAGTTGAAAGCGAATGGGGATTTTCTCCTTTAAATAGAAACCTCATAGATGTCATCAATCCAAACCCAGCAAGGGAGAGAAGGGGATGAAGGGATGCCCTACTGAAAACCTCTCATAGTTGGCAAAATGTTTTTAGCAAGGAGACAGAGAAATCCCCTCAGCTCTCCTCCATCACCTCTGCCTCTAATTGCAGTGGAAAATATCCTGGAGAAGGCAGACATTCCTCAGCTCATACAAGGTAGTTTTGTTTCCCTGCTGGCTGCATTTTTGTAGAAATTAAAATTGTGCCCCTTAGTTGTCCATCCTGGAAAAAAAGGCTGCTTTGATGTGCAATTGAATCCTATTCTGTCTGGGATCCTGATGTTCTTGTTGAAAGGGGATAAAACCTCTGGGGAGTGTGGCAGAAGAAACTGTTCCAGAAGCAGAGTCAACACACCTATTCTCCCTTGCTGCTGCTTTTTTCCAGCAATAGCAGGGTCGTTCACTACTCAAATGTCTGAATATAACAAAACGTTTAGTTTCCTTGGGAGTCCAAATAGCCAAGTATGTGGCTGCATGTGCTGTTCTTACTCATAAATGCAAATGCTAACCTATAAATCTTTCCCTTTACAGTACTGTAATAACATTCTATCTGTTTAGCCTAGTACAATACCATCACAATAGCTTTTTCATTGTGCTGCATTCATATTAGACTAATATAATGAGATGCTACCACAATACCATGAAATAAAACGATGTTCTTGACGTATTTCCAAAACATTTGAACACTGTTTCCAAATCGACCTTGTGAATAAATTAAATAATAGCTTGCAAAAACGTCCTCTAGCATTTTCAGAATGTATGCAAATGCAAGCTTGAATGTTTACATGTTTCTTACAGTGTCTGGGATTATACGGTGTATTCGTGCACATGAGTGTTGTCTCTGGGTGTATTTGTCATTTGTGCTCAGTGGCTTGCACAGAATTCTAGCATGATTTGCCCTTCAAGTTGTCCAATTCTTCCTCCTCTCCCTGATGACCTGCATATTAAACTTCTCTTCTGTAAGACTTCAGATTTCAGTGGCCCTTTCCATTTGTCATATGCATTATAGTCACTCAGAAACCTTTCAGTACTGTTTGTTCAGTACCTACCCTGACACAGTTCTCCTCTGAACCACCCGGTGTCTTTGACTGCAGATTTCTAAAGGATACTTTCTTCAAAGGATATGTATACATATGTATAAAAATACATATACATATATATGTTTAGGGTTCCCACATTGGAGATGTGGTTCAGAATATTGAGGGGAGACTGAAAATTGCAGTGAAATCTGAGGGACTCATTTTCCTGGAACATACGTTAGTAATTATTAAAAAAAAAATAATTTTAATGTCAAGATCACAACTGATTGAAAGAGCAAAGGTTTGTTTACTTGGGAGCGATTATTTGCAGGTTCTCAGTAGCTAATCTCTCATTATTTGTAGACCGATAAATATTTTCTCCTGGTGATGTGCCCCTCTCTCCTTYAGAAATTGCCCAACTATGGTATGCTGTAGAGTGAAAAAGAACTTGCTTTTTACCATCTTTCCCATATCTGTAGATCTCATTTATGGATCATCAGGGATGCACAGATCACGGGCTGTAAGGTGCAGTATAGATTTGTGGTTAATAAAATTCAAGGGATCATTATGGCAATATTTTCTGTTCTCCCACACAACACAGACTGAAGAATTTCGTCCAGCCATTTCTGCTTCAAATACACAACTTTTGGCTGAGTTGCATTGTACTTTTTAGAAAGATATCTCCTGATTCTAATAACTCCTGTTTCAAAAGTGAAGCCCCCTAAGTGGAAGGATCTTGTAGGAAGCCTGAAAAGACTTCTTCCATTGATACAGTAGCACATATCTTTTCAATACTCCCATTGAGGTATCTAATCCAAACCTCAATGATTTATCTTTACTGACTTTAATGGGCCTCACAAAGCTAGTTTAAAGTAATGGATTGTGAATTTCAACCAGTGTGTTCTTCTCTTACGCCGTAGAAATCCACTGCAGACAGAGACCCAGTTGTCTTTCCCCAAGATACACACTAGCATCATTTCTCTGAGTTGCTGTTGGCTGGCAATAACAGGTGGGTTGCTTCTAAATGCTCCTCTTGATAGATGCTGTTTTACTTGACCTTTCTGAAGAGGAAACGGTGCATATGTTTATGAGAAACACTCTGACACTGTTTCATGGGAGAACGTGCATTGTTTGTACAATGACAATGGGAAATTTTCCACTAAGCGCTTTGCCAAAAAGTAATTATTATGGTTGGCTATATGTCTTGTTTGCCTGTTTTTCCAACACCGTGGAAATTTTCATCTTCCTGGTGGTCACATCCATAGCAGAAACTGGGAAAATCTTGTATCTTTTTAGACAACCTGCTGCTTGAAACATGTAAATAATACACAACTAAGGAAGCATTCACAGCAAATGCATTTAGAGCTGCAAAAAAACTGGCCAAAAGCTCTCATATAATTAAAGTAAAATTGGTTTTTTGTATTCTAAGTTTCTGTGCACATGTATTTTACACAAAATGAAATCAGCTGGTAAGTGCCTGTCCTGTCTTCCCTCCTCCCAGAGGTGTAACTGAGATCTATTGGTATGAATGTAGAGCTGAAATCTGGAGACCTACGGTCTGTTCTTCAGTTTATTGTCAATTTACATTGTGACCTTGAGTAAATCACTTCTCTGCTCTTCCTCAGCTGTAAAAGAAAGATGCTTAGAGTTTATAGAACACCTTAAGATTCGTGGGATGAAGACACTACATATGCCCTTACTGATATTGTTCATTGTAAGACAGGAAAATCCATGGGATTTGGTTCACCTGTAGTATTTGGAAATGTGAACTTCAAGTAAATGCATTTCCAGTTGCAAGCCTCTTTGTTTGCAGCAAATGTAGCTGTCCAAGTGGACAGTTTCTTAAAATGATCTGCTCTTGGTGGCTACCCCCGAATGTCATCCTTGAGTCCAGTGACAATTGGTTTGCTTGGACACCTGCTGTCTTTTTCTTCTCCTCCCTGCAGTTTCTGTTTGGGATCCATACAATCCAAAGACAACTCTCTGTTTTTCCTCTGTTTAGCAATTTGTCACGCACCAATGCATTAATTACAGAAACAATGGACAGTAAGATTAGATTGATTGTATCGTGGTGAGAAATGCAGGGTGGAGAATACTGACGCTGTTTCTGCAGCAACAGTAGAAAAGAGACTGGAGAGCTGATCCAGCAGCAAGATAGAGACGTAGTAGAGGGGAGAAGATAACAAGACCTCAGTCCTGCTACTTGGTCCTCGTAGTAAGATGGACCACTGTGTGCAAGCAAGCCCCCCTGGATATCCATGGGTTTTGACTCAACTGCATTGGGCCGCCCACACACACGCAAACTGGAGAGAGGGAATGCCAGCAGTGAATATAGGTGATAATATATGATATATGGGTTGACAGTGCTAAAGGCAATCATGATGTGGGCAGCAATTCTGCTCAGTTATTGTTTCCTGCCTTGCAACTGGGAGGATTCATTCCCTGAAAAAGGGGAGCCCTAATGCAAGAGCTAATCATCCAGTAAATACAGTCTTGAATGAGTGTTTACACACCTAAAGAAAGGGAGAGCAGCAATTAGCCCCCCAGACTGCAGAGCACTTTGTCCTGTGCACTGAAACCTTCCTTCTTTCTCGCAGTAAAATCTCTTTGCCAGAATTTCCTCTCAGACAAGGACAATATTCTCTTTATTCATAAAAATGGCCAGGCCTCTGATTTCTGCTTACCCTGCAGACCCTGATCTGAGATTAATGTAGACTGTAAGATTCCTTTCAAAGAGCTGGCTTCCCATTTGAAGAAATTATGCCCCCTTATCATTGATCCAGACCAGATTGGTTTTATTAAAAACAGAAGTTCCTCCCACGGCATGTGGCGATTATTTAGCACTATGCATTTTTCCTGTAAATACCATGAAGAGCTGTTAGCCCTCAGTCTGCACATGAAAAATGCTGGAGATCCTGCAAAAAATAATAAAAAAGCTGGTTTTAATGTAATATCTTGAAGTCCTTCAAGTTTGAAAGGATTTTTATATAATGGTTAAAAGAAAACCTATACGATCTCTCTTCTTCCTCCATGTATACTAACATTTATTCGCATTACAGTAGCATCTGGCAGTCCCAACTGACTTCAGCACCCCAGTGAGCTAGACACGGCACACACATAATAAGAGACAGTCCTGGGCTCAAAGAATGTAAGAGAAAATCTTTGCTCAGTGAAGCTAATGGCAAAACTCCCATAAACCAGCGGGGCCAGGATTCAAACTTACAGCCAAATTAGTCAAGACAGACAAAGGGTGGATGGCAGAAACCGAGACCTGCAGAGAGCTGAATCTGAGACCTGCACTGAATCATCTATTTCAAAACAACTGTAACAGAAGAGCAACCATTCCTCAGCAGAAGAACAACCTTTCAAGAACCCTGTCTCTGTCAGGGGCAGTAATGAAAGCAYAGGAAAACATAGGAAAAAAGCAACTGTGAAGAGATCTTTCCTTGGTACACCCTTTCAGTTTCTGTACTGAGATTTGATGAAATTTGAAAACCCCGAGGTCATTCAGACCACGATGTTTAAAGGACAGACTCTCTGCATGAGTCTAAGCCCTCTCTGGACCCATAATACACCTCTGGCCTTGGCACCTTCCATAGGGGAACTTCAACACCTCTGCTGAGAAGCTGAGTTTAAATGTGCATGATGTCACACAGGCATCGATGAACTAGGCTGGAACTGAACTTCTTCCATTGTAGGAATAATTCTTTCCCTTCACCACAAAGGCATCCTGTCTTTCATCTCAGTTTCCAAAGCAATACTGGAAATAAGATCCAGCTCTGTTACATCCTTTTAATGGTAGAACCTCCTGACTGGGTTAAAAGATGCAACGCTTTCAATTCCCCAGCACATCTCACACCAACAGTTGTTTATAGGTGGGGCTGGGCATGCAGGAATTAACCATTTTGTTACAGATCCTTTTATCTTACTAAACTATTTGCCTCTACACTGTTAGACAACAGCATTATCTCCTTTCCATGCTTCCAAATGTCTAATGAGTTTAATTTCATGGAGCACTGTCTCATTGTGAAGCGGACTATCACAGAACACAGTATTTTCTTTCCTTCTGCACACATTTCTGCTCTTATGCTATCCCATGCCACTGTTGTTATTACTTGGTTACAGCAACATGTGTATGCTCCATTGTGCTAGAAACTGTACAAATGAATGGGAAAAGATGGGTATGGGTAAGCAGGGAAAGCTAAATGTGAAGCAACAGATTCAAACAGCAGGCTGGTGTTAGGGCCAGGAGTAATTCCTGTATCTCTGAGTTATAATCCAGTATTTTTTCCACGAGATCCTATTTCACTTTGTGTTGGTCTCCTCTGTTTTTCTTAGTCCTTCACTGAGGGGACAGAGTGAAAGGGCCGCACTCTTCTTGAGATGGACACACCACTTTGTCTAGTTAGTGTTGTTATTCAACAGGATTCAGCTGGGTTAAATTAATCAGAATATTTCTTGTTCCCATTCCCTCAAGCACAATGCTTATTCTGTAAATTGAGATCAGGCTTTACCAAGGGCTGAAGCTGCCTCTTTGGAGCCCAGGGAGAAGAGATTAGGTATCAGGTTTGATATTTTGGGATTATGGTGTCTTCTGCCTTCCATAAAATTATTTCCATTACATATTTATTTATACACATAATTTGAGGCCATTTGATCAGACCTAGAAAGATGGGCTAACCTTCTCCAAGATCAGCTGTTTGATATGAATATTCTTAAAATCTATGTCTTGCCAGCTGTCTAGCAACCATATTTCCTTTAAACTATCCAGTTCCCTTTTTATTTGCATTATTAAATTGCCTTCTTCCCTCTTTCTTGCAGCAAGCCAAGGGTCTAAGCATGGAGACTTTTCCACTGCAGGAAAAGGTTGTTATGCACAGAGTTGGCATTGTTTTACCATGCCACACATAAAATTATATTATTTCACATGCCAGTTTGAAACAGATCTTCTATAGATTTATGGCAGAGATGGGTTAATGTCACATAGAACACTTGATACTATGTTTTTTATATGACTGAGTTTGCTGATATTTCCATTGAATGACCTCTCCTATTTAGCTGTATGACACTTAATAATCTCACTGCTTGAAATAATGTCAGAAGATTCTGTTAACGGTAGAGCAGTCCCACATTGTAAGTTTGAGACAGCTCATTTGCTCACAATCCCTGCAGCACACTTCCATCCAGACATTGCTCATTATGTATAATCATCTGGGAGTAAAGCAGGCTCAGTGCAATATTTGGGATAGCGTAATGGGAAGAGAGATTCATATGGATATAGTACTAAAATGATCATGTACTTGGACTGAATATGGAAAACTGGCCAGCATCAGAGGAGACCTATAACCAGTAACTTGCACTTGACTACCATTTATTACTTACACAGAGAGGGAAGCTATAGTTTAAACCTTGGTTCTGTGCTCATTAATACCAGATCTGTGCACAACTGGATCATCCTCTATACAAAACGTGATCTGGCTCAGGTATGAGAACTTGACAGTATTTATGTCAAATTAATCAGAGCATACAGTATAGTGTTTATCCTGGCCTGATGACGGCTGCAGGAAGACAGATGATAGCTGATCCAGCATAAAATTATGCTTTTGAAATACATCAAACAACTGTGAATTGGCCAAATGAGTTTGTACTAGTTCTGCATTTTGCCTCACGTGGCAATAGCATTTTTGATCTATTAAGTATGCCCCTAAAACTGTTTTTGCCATCTTCGCAACTGCAGTTTACAAAGAAATAGACTTTTCCATTTGTAACTTGTGTATGCAGAAGTGGAACTGCACACAAAGAAATATACATTTGCTGCCTTGTAATTAAGTGCAAACCCCAAAATAATCACAACTGAGCAAAATGATAAAAAAAAAGGTAATTATTTTTATTTAGGCAATTACAGCTTCCTCCTATGTTTACCTATTCGATGCTAGTGAAAAAAAAATGATGGGAGAAACAGTCATACCTACCACATTTATGTTGAAAAAAGAAGTTCTTCCATAAGTAATGGAACGAATTCAGTCTGTCTGTCAATATATAGGAAGATAAAAATCTCTTGTCCTCTAAACTTTCCCTTGCTTGGCACACTGTAATAGATTCTCCCCCAACCCTTCCCCTTTATTTTATCCCTGTTGAGTAAAAACCACCGCAAGCTGTGGTTGATCAGCCAGTTGGTCATTGACAGAGTGGACAATGAACTATTTTTGTCCCTTCACTGGAGGCATCAGTTTTGGTTTCCTCTACCTACGGATTTTCATGAGTACTTTGGAGCTTAAGCATTTTTATGATTTTGCATGTGATTGAAATTGGTCAATGGATTTATTCAGGGAAAAAGCTATTCAAGGGTGGGGACAGCCAGCCAGCCTGCCCACATAATCACATCAGTCTTCTTTCTTCAAGGAAACAAGACTAAGGAAAAGGAAAGATGTTACAGTGGCTAGCATAATAACCTAAGTTATGAGTGGAATGAGTTCAATTAACAACTTCTGTGACCCTGGGAAAGATTCGCAAAGGTACTTAGCAAGGTATTTTTCACGTAACTTTTGGTGTCAGGTTCCAGTAGTCAAATTCACAAACCTGCACTATACAGCTTTTGAAAAGACTCAGGTGCCTCAGGACTGGACTTCACAATCTCTTACACACCAAGGGGTCTAACTAGAAATGTAACTGAGATATTTGATTTAGAAGTGCAGCCACTGTAGTTTTCCTACGCAGTCAGGGGAAAGACAGGTACAGGTGTAAAAGGCAATTTACCTTGCAGTTGATCGAAAGTTGAATTTCCCTGTGAAGACAGCCAGCTTTCTTCATCAGTTATGTAAGAAATCTAGAGTGACTTTGCTTCCGACATTCAGGTAATTATTTACATAAAATAGGGAGCCAGCCCTGAATGGGGCAAGAGAAAATAGCCAACGTYGTAGATTCACAAAGGAAAAAGTGGTGGCAGATCATCTGAAATCCCATCTACCTACTCAATTTTGCTGCCCATTTGCAAGTCCCCCCTCCGTGAGGCTGGGATTCATGGAGCAGTGCTCTTTCCTGCCCTTCCCTTCTTTATGAATGACAGGCTTGCTGTCATCTTTTCAAACTGATTTGGGAGTGGTGATAGCTTAAAGGGGTTAGAGTAATTGCTGGTGAGCAACAGAGTCCAGAGCGTTTGTGTCCTGAGGAAATTCAGCCTCAAACCTTCCATCTGAATGGCATGTTTCCTGACCAAAATGCACCCCTTCATGAAACCCCCTTGACTAAACTGTTCCGGCGTGGTGTGTGAGGCATATTCACATAGCAACACTGGAGCCCTGCAGTCTGAGTTAAAAGGTGATCCTTAAGGAATTGAACTGGGTTGAGATTTTACATATGCCTGACATAATACTTCCTCTGAGTCTTATAATATAATCTGATATGAGAGAAAAAAAGATAAAATATTAACACTCTTTCCTATTGACATTCTTTAAAGTGACTTAAAACTTTCTCTTGATTAATCCCATTTGTAAGGCTTGTAGGGTTGGGAAAGTAAGGGAGGAGGACAAAAGGTAAGGTGGGACTGTGGAAGTAAACCTTTGGGTTATTTCCTTATTTGGTCTTTTCCAGATTTATCTTTCATTTTGCAGGGATGCACAACACTGATTAGGCTCACTTGTCATTTAACCTCATGAAAAATGTACTTAAGAAGCAGAGTTATAGTAGAGCTGCACATATTGGGGAAGGCAGAAGATTATATACATAAAGGTGTTTGGAGGTAGGGCATTAGGCTGAGCTTTATCTTCTTCAATAGTGATTCAAAGATACAAAAAAACAATGATACACTGTTCAAAAGACTTATTTATCTTTTCCACATATTTTTTTTTTCTCTTTCAACGATAATTAAGAGTGCTCTTTCTTTTTTGTCTTCTGCTCCTGTCAGTTTGAGTTGTTGAAAGGTGCCAGATTGACTGTGCTGGAGATTAAAATCCTTTAATTACCCACCAAACAGGTTATGTGTGGACAACAGAAGTGTAAGCTTCCTCATGCCACCCTGCCAGTGCATGCAACCAAGCTCCTGAGGCCTGAGAGAGAGTCTGCCAGGCTTGCTGAGTGAAAGAAAAACACAAGACTAGATCTTCACCTAGTGAAAACTGACATTGCTCCAAAAACCTGGGCAGCTTTACACTCTGTATGTTTGATTTGATCTAGATATTCGAGGGAAGAAATAATCAGTGGAAATTAGCTCTCTGTAAAAATGGTTGGTTATTTCCAAGTAGAAAACCAACTGATACCACTTAAATGTATTAGGTTGCAGATAGTCTTACTGTATTTGCTTAAATGTTAATGCAGCATGTCTCTAACATTTGAATTTGAAGTACCTTCCAACTTTTTACCAGTCTCTGTAAAATAGTACGTCCTTAAATTCTTCTTATATATATATTCCCACTTTACTTAAACCTAAATCCTCTAGTTCTGGTCTCTTCAACAAACTCAAACAGATCATCAAGCTTAATTTTATAATAATCTTCAGCTAGTTTAAATACCTCAGTCATGTCACCTCTTAATCATCTTTATTATTCTTCGAAGACTAAGTAATTCTCTCCTCATATGTAAACTCTTCCATTCTGTTATTTAGCAACTCAGTTTCTCTGCACTCTGCTGTCTTGGTTTCTATTTTCCTTTATATACATCGACCTTACCTAAACAATTGGGCCAAATTCTAATCTCAGTCATGGTAGTCTAAATCCAGAGTAACTGACTTCAGTGGCTCTGGTTTTGATTTGATGTCAATGGATTTACTTCAGATTTACTCTGCTATAATTAAGCTCACAATCTAGCATTATGGTGTTTAAAACTTGAATCTCAAAATACCCTTGTGTTTCTGTTATGCACTCACTTTTGAGTCCATTTAGCATTCTCCTGGCCCCTTTAAAAAAAAAATCATATGGGAAATTTAAGTGGAGGGGCCATTTTTAATTCTGTTCTGCCTTATTTGATGCTTATTCAGTTCTTGAAGTCTCTGCTGGTAAATGAACACCTGAAGCAATGTGAATATCTTATGTGGAAGTTAATGTCTTTTCATGTGTTGTGAAGGTTTCATTCCAAGTTTGCAGAATAAACTCTTGGGAATGAAGGACCGTCACAAATACCAATACCTCCTCTTTTGCCTACACAGATTTTCTGGGACTTGCTTCCTTACATGTAGATACATATCAGCCCACTTTCTCACAGAATGGCCCAAACTTGAGAAAGCAATCCAGGACAGATTTGTTATCACATGACGTTCAGATATTATACTGGTAAGTGGGTTTAGGAACTAGAGACTAGAATAGACTGGCAAGAAATCTAATATCTGTAGGCTACAGGTGTGCCAGGACTTTCTTGTCTTTCCTTCATGCTCTGCTTTTCCTAATTTGTGATTCGGGTTTAATGTAAAAATGAAGAAACTGTTTTTAGTCCATCCTCTTTTAACAACCATATTGCTATGCAAATCATCATAACCTCCGCAGAGGGGTGAAGTGACCCTAACATGTTTATATGATCATTTTTTGAATGGCAAAAGGAATTTACAGGAAATTGAAGTGATGACGTACAGCAAGTTTTCACCAAAGTGGATTCTCAACTGAAAAAGCAGAACAGCAAATCTTGGTTACACAAGAATATTCGTTCCTAGCATTTTATGGAGATTTTAAGAAGAAATATTTTTTTTTAATATTATCCACTCTTTCAGTGTTTTCTTCCTATCTAACTATTTGACGGTACCAGCCTGTTGAAGGAGCTCCTTGTTAGGTTCATCAGTCCTGCTCTTTACTCTTTGCTGAGTTTCTCCTATCCAGTAGGAAGCTAAGAATTTACTTCATCTCAGTTTGTGCCCCAAATGTAAGCAGAGTATTTCATTCACAGAGCTGTGTGCTGGGATAGAGTATAACCTCTGGAAGAAGTTCAGAATAAAACCAATAACTCTGCTTATACCAGCATTACAGGCTTCCCTATATGTCTGGAGTTTGCTAAGAGAGACACAGAGCTTGTGAGGGTCCTGAGAAAGCTCACACTTTAAATACATGGTTACTTTGCAAATGGCTGAAACGGATTCAAGCATTTCTTCCTGCGTTCTCTCCAGGTCATCTGTTATTGCCCCTCTCAAGAGCTTACCTCTCACAGGACAGGACTGGTAAAATAAACTACGGAAAAGACCTCATTGACCTGAAGGTGAAAACAACTGTGCTAACCTACACTACTGCCAAAAGCAGCCTGAGCCAAACTCACTGATTTGGGTGGTGACAAATCTGTGTGATGGTCTGTTCCACCAAGGAAATGGTGGGGGTAGTCAACAGCAGCTGATGAGTGTGGTTGCATGAGACTGCCCATGAGAAAACAGGTCCTGCTGCTCCCTTCCATAGAAACCTGCTCTAACCACTGAAACCCTGCTCTATGCTCCTAAGAAATCAGGCCTTTCCAGGCATGGCTGATTTTACGTTTATATATTCTTTCACCTCAGAGAGCCACAAAGTGTTTTACATACTAAAGGGAATCACTTTGCCAATCCACTGCTAAGGAGAAACATGGCAACTCGTTAACAATGCACAGCAATATAGCATAACACCTGCTGTCTTCAAATGAAAAAAAAAATGCTAGATCCAATTGAAGCTTCAGGGAGTTATTTTTTTAAGTAGGGAGAATGCAATTACTCAAACTTCATCACTGTTCTACCCAATGATTTTTAATTACCTTACTTTTATGTCTCTTGTGCAACTGCTCACCTCTAGGATCATTGCCTCTCCTTTTCTGCTGACTAGGAGGGCAAACTGCTGAATGTACGACTGGTTCTGCAGACCCCTTTCAACTGGATCTGAGCAGGTCATTATCTCAATGTGTCCATTCTCCGACAACCTCTGTGAAAATGGGAAATGGTATTGCCCCTGTGTTACAGCTGGGAAAGTTGAACGTTAAATGACTCGTCAAAAGTTACACAGGAAGTATGGAGCAGAGCTCTAGTCACTCTGTTTAATTTCTTGAAATCTACGACTGTGCCACTAAGCCTCATTCATCCTTTCTCTCTGAATCACTACAACAGCTTCTGTTACAGAGTACTCTGAAGTCAGTTAAGTGTATACCTTCTATACTCATGCACATTTTATAAAATCTGAGGCCTCAGCCTAAAGTTGTGATATACTTAGATAACCAGATAGAATTAGTTATTTCTTTAAGAACCTATATTTAAGAATGCAAAATTTAACATGAGASAAAATCTGATTCTGTCTTTATAATAGTTTTACACTTTTTTTTTCATCTAGCACATTCAACCATTGCCCTTGATTTATGCCCCAGTACATGGAAGAGGAATAAGTACCATTTATTTCCATAGACAAGTTTCCTTGCTTATGTAGCTGTAGACTGAGAATGCTGAGGCCCCTGAACCCAGAGAATGTTGCTGTTTTTCAGAATTCTGGTAACATTTGTGCACTGATTAACATATAATCTGCTCTTCCCTCCATGTTGGTGTGTTCTGAGCTGCCCTTTATTTGACTTTTTTCTTTATCAACATGCTGATTATATCTGTTGTTCTATAGAAAAAGTAGACATTTGTCACTATACTGCATGAGGCTTTTTCCATACAGACTGACCTCATCAGAGCTTTGTTCCTCCTGTACATAGGTATTTATTTGCAGTCTTAAAAAAAAAACCAAAAAAGAAACTGAGAAACTCAGTCCGTGTACCCTCAAAATATATTAAGAAGGAAAGTTACTTAAAGAAAATGACTGTGATGTGCTCATCCAACAACAACAACAAAAAAAAAAAAAAAAAAAAGAGAAATACTGTGGCATTTATTTAGCAGGAATACTGTGCAAGAACATCTAAAACATTTCTCCAAGTCATTACATATGATAAAGAGGACTTGGTTCTGAGCAGACTGAACTATAGAGTATGTAATTGTTTCACTAAGTACAATAGCAAATAATGTGCAAAGGAGCACACTAGTTAGGGGATATCCTTTGGATATACTTACATAACAGTTCATATGGAAAAATGTTTAAAGGTCAGGACGTCCATAGGCCTTGCACGAGTCCAACCAGCTGTGCCTCAACCCCTCAGGTGTTAGATAGGACCAGCAGTTCTGAGGAGATGGTGGGAGATTAATGCATCAAAGCAAGAGACTGAGGCACTGGAGTGGGGGCTCATGTGCATACCTAAGATAGATATCGAGAAAGATAAATCTTCAGTGTGGCCACAGTTTTTCACAGGGCAATTCAGAAACCCCAACCGTGGAACAAAAGCACATTCAATTTTTTCTGTCTGGGTTGTCATCAGTTATTGTGAGAACATTTCCCTGGGGCTATATCACTTCCAGGATTTTCCCTTCTATCAGGCCCATACTCCAGCTCCTGTAACTAAAGTTACATTTGGGAGAACCTTTGAGGGCCTCAGAGATGTTGATGCGCCTTGGATTTGCAGTCCCATGACTTGCAGAAGATGTGGATGAATACCCGAACAATGTATATAGTAATAGTTATTATAATAGCACAGCATGTAAGTTTTCAATTAAATGTTCTCTTCTACTGTATGTCATCCAAGACGGTCTGTATTGCAGGACTTGTGATCAGAGGAGGATGAGAAGAATACAGAGTTACCAAAACAACTCTGCTGGCCAGCAAAGAGAATGACTACCCAGGGGGAAGAGGGGTGGAGTGAAGGGAAGGAAGAGGGGAAGAAGGGTGGAGAACAGAGATTCTGCAATGGTAATATGCTGGCAGAGCCCTCCATTGGCAGCCAAATCACAAAGGATTTTGTGACCTTCAGTCACTTGCGTAAAGAGAAGCACATGTACAGAGTGACAGCAGCTTAGGCCTAAAGTTCTTAGGTCCCTCTCCCATTATCAGGCAATGGACATTACTTTCTTCCTTGGGTATTGTTTGTAATAAAAAGTCTTATCCCATATTGTTTACATCTGATGCCTTTTCAGCACAGACCATTCTTTTAGTCTTAAAACATCCCCTTATTTTATGTTCTTTTGTTACGTGATGAGTGGAGACATGTAATACAAACTTTTCATTTCATCCATCTTTATAGCTGTATTCAGTAACCAAGCTTGATTATTAAATTTGAGCCTTATTCTGCATCAATCTACTCCTGTGCTATGTTCTCAGGCCAAGTCCTCTAAGCAGACCATAAACCAGATGTGATTCTTAACTTTTTCAGGACTTAATTTTGCCACTTGGTTTGGATCACAGAGAAGTTTTCAGCCTACAGTCTTTGATGCCTTATGTTTGCGTTCATAAAAATTATATAGAAAGTTATAAAAGAGTGATAAGGCCTTCCAGTTTTACCACCAAATGGAAAAATTGTCCACACAAAGAATTTATAACCATCTTGTAGCAATTTCTAGGATCTAAAATCATTTTAACTGATTATGCATTAGAGATGTTGAAAAGAACGTAAACCTACCAGTTTCTATGTAAGAATCATGAGAACCAACTCTGTTTCACGCTTTTATATACCAAAGGCCTCTCTTCAATCCCCACTTACATGCTGAGATACATTGACTTCAATAGGACAACTTACGTGAGTAAGGAAGATTTGAATGAATGAGGGTTTCAGGCATGGGATCTAAGATCAAGAAACATGAAAGCCTTTTAGATAATTCAGTTCAGCATCACTGAGTGACTGAAAAACTTCAGTTATGATTAAAGATGTTGGGATTTTTTTCAAAAGATAAGGTCAGGATTCTTTGTAAGTCTTTTTGCCTGTTTTTAAAATATGATAGTTACATTTAAAACATATTTAAAAAATATTAGTCATGTAAAAAAGCATGCATATTCAAAAACTAAAAATTGGTGAGAGACAGATTTTAAGCCAAGCTTTCTAGTCATTGAACGTTGTATAGGAAGCTTCCTTTTGGAAACGGGTGTATTTAAAACCATGAATGCTTCCAACAGACTTTTGTGTATGTGAATTTTGTGACAAGCCAACAATTTTGTTATATTTTATCCTACAAGGGTTAGCAAAAATGTAGTTTATAGAAAAATGCAATGATTTTAAAAGGAAAACTTAGAAACATTCTTACTGTCAAGGATTAGAGTGACAAATAGCCTCATGTTAGGCATCTGCATCGTCCCATCTTTCACTAATATCCTTTTGGTAGACAATATAATTTTTGTCTCAACAATTTAAACCCACCCAAATGTGAACGTAAGTTAAGAAACATAGATGCATAGAAGGAAAAATTACACTAACCTCTACATTTGATATGATAGTGCTTTCTCTTGGCAGGTTGCATACGGTTTACTCGTAGTAACAAACTCTTTGCACAATAAGTGTTGTTGCAACACCCTGCTATTAACAGTGCTATTTCATGCACTTAATGATAGCTAAGCAATGGAAATAATAAGGCAATTTACAAATACTAGAACAAAAAGAATTTGTATTTCCTCACGTATGTAGGGTATGTTCTGATCCATTTATGCTTCTGCTGAGTTCTGCTGAAGCATGAAAAAGGTTGTAAATCATATTTGACATACATCCCATGGGTCAGCCACCACTCTTCTAAGATAGCTGAATGGAATGGGAATAACCACTTTTGGAGGCAGAATATGAAAAAGGAACTGTGATGTACTGTATAAGGCAGCAAACCATCACTTAAAAATGATCAGCGGCTTAAACTCAGGTGCTTGCACTTCTTTTTTCAATCCAGGCGAGGAAACAGTAGAACAGAATGCCAAAATGGCAATCCTCCATGAACTTTAACATTGTCATGGGATGGGCCCCAACAGGGTCAGAGACTGCTTCGGGACTGAAAGGAAGGTGTCAGGGCATTCACTGGAATGATGATCTGAGAGAGAGGCAGCTGGTCCCATCAATTCTTATTTTTGAGGACCAAGCAACATCTTCTTCCACCATTTAAAATTCAGGACCCTCTCTTGACTCACAGCATGGCAGTACAGACATTTTGTATACCAATGTGAACAGAAGCCCTTTGAGGAAGTGAGATATAGCTGCTAATCAGTTCTATTTATGTATGTTTTGCGCACTATATGAAATTACTAATGCAGACCCAGTTCTGCCCTAATGAAGATGATGGCAAACTCTTTCCCAGTCCAGTGGGACCAGGATCAAGCCACGACAGTGTTTGGTATGCAAACCTCTCAACCCCAGAAACATATGACGAAGATGCTCTCATGTACCCAGGCAGAAATGTTATGACATTCAGCGCATCTGCAAATGGAATAGCTGTGTTTGCACCCGCTCTTTTTTCTAGGCTGCTGTATTGGGTTTGCGTGGCAAGGTTTTGGTAGCGGGGGGCTATAGGGGTGGCTTCTGTGAGGAGCTGCTAGAAGCTTCCCCCATGTCTGACAGAGCCAATGCCAGCCAAGAGGGACCCGCTGCTGGCCAAGCTGAGCCCATCAGCAATGGTGGTAGTGCCTCTGGGATAACATATTTAAGAAGGGGGGAAAAAAAGGACTGCACAACTGCAGCCGAAGAGAGGAGTGAGAATATGTGAGAGAAACAACTCTGCAGACAGAAAGGTCAGTCAAGAAGGAGGGGGAGGAGGTGCTCCAGGCGCCGGAGCAGAGATTCCSCTGCAGCCCATGGTGRAGACCATGGTGAGGCAGGCTGTCCCCCCRCAGCCCATGGAGGTCCACGGTGGAGCAGATATCCACCTGCAGCCCGTGGAGGACCCCGCGCCAGAGCAGGTGGATGTGCCCAAAGTGGGCTGTGACCCCATGGGAAGCCTGTRCTGGAACAGGCTCCTGTCAGGACCTGTGGACCTGTGGAGAGAGGAGCCCATCTGGAGCAGCTTTGCTGGCAGGACTTGTGACTCCGTGGGGGACCCACGCTGGAGCAGTCTGTTCCTGAAGGACTGCATCTCCTGGAAAGGACCCACGCTGGAGCAGTTTGTGAAGAACTGCAGTCCATGGGAAGGACTCACGTTGGAGAAGTTCGTGGAGAACTCTCTCCGGTGGGAGGGACCCCACGCTGGAGCAGGGGCAGAGTGTGAGGAGTCCTCCCCCGGGGGAGGAAGGGGCGGCAGAAACAACATGTGATGAACTGACCGCAACCCCCATTCCCTGACCCCCTGCGCCGCCGGTGGGGAGGAGGTGGAGAAAATCAGGAGTGAAGTTAAGCCCGGGAAGAAGGGAGGGGTGGGGGGAAAGTGCTTTAAGATTTTTTTTTATTTCTCATTATCCTACTGTGATTTGATTGGTAATAAATTAAAGTAATTTCCCCAAGTCAAGTCTGTTTTGCCCATAACAGTAATTGGTGAATGATCTTTCCCTGTCCTTATCTCAACCCATGAGCTTTTCATGATATTTTCTCTCCCCTGCCCAGCTGAGAAGGGGAGTGATAGAGCGGCTTTGGTGGGCGCCTGGCGTCCAGCCAGGGTCAGCCCACCACAGCTGCCTTTTCCTATTTCAATCAAGTTCCACCCATGTCCTCTCTTTTCTCTGGCTCTTAGACATTCGCTATAACCGAGAGAAAAAAGCAGTCTGACACTTCCTAAGCAGGGATGTAAGTCGCTATTTGTTGAAGCGGCTGAAAGTGATGACAGTGAAGAAAGGCAACTCCCGCTGCTTGCAAAACTCATCCACCCTCTCCTGCTGGCCAGGCTGGCACTGCCCATGCCAGGAGCAAGTAACACAAGTTCCTGTGAGATGCAGCATCTATCCCACATTGCCTTCATGTACTGCTGCCCCTCAAACACTAGTATCAGGATACAGAAAATAACAGATACTTGTATGCATGCATGCTTGCACATATGTGTATGTGTAACCGTGTGTATGTATATTAACGCATTAACTCATTTCTAGATGAAGGGTAATCAGCAATATCATGACGTCATGGGGGCCTGTAATTGCACATCAATCCAGACTCTGTGCCTTGATCTGCAGGCTTACATTACTGGCAATAACATTTCTGGTGTAATCATGCATATACTTCGTATTCCTCTGGCCAGGATGAAGCTGTAGGAGCTAATGTATTCTGAGTCAGACCAACTGCCGCTCATGAAGGGAAAAAAAGACTTGCTTGAGTAACCGTAATAATTGGAAAATTATTTTGATAGCCTGAAACAATCTAATATATTACAGAATTTTATTAAAATAATATCAAATCAAATTAACTGCTATTCCATAATGAATTAGGTAACAAGGTAGGCAGATATTAATCGGCCTTGGCTCCCAGGCAGGGGAGCCAGGAATTTATTAGCTCTTGCGGCTTGTGTGAGGGTGAAGACAGAAATCAGTATYACAGGCTGCAAGGGAAGCCCCTGAGACAGCTGAGCTTTTACTTTTTTCTCACTTTCACTTTATAATCTATCATTAAACACTTGTATTTCTTTTATGTGAGGTCTTATGAAATTTTTAATTTTTTAATTGCTTTGTGATTTAATAATGAGGATTTTTTGTGCATGTGTGTGTGTGCATAGCATGTGTAACTCAGCTGCCAATATTAGAATTAACTCACCTTTGTCCACCTATGGCTAACCTTTATGAAAGAAAGAAGTAATTTTACAACTTGTCTAATTACCAGCAGAAAGGTTACCAAGTTCATGGGCATTGTGTCATCAATAACTGGGTTTAACCACCTACCAGACCTGTCCTGTCCTGTCCTATCCTATCCTATCTGAAAAGGGGGAATGCAGGAACAGTGGGTACGAAGCGTGGAAGAAAGGGCAAAATAGGGTGAGGTGTCCTCCAGTGAGATCTTAGCGGTAGGTATGCTAGATGATAGATACATAGGAAATGATGAGGGTTTGCCTTGTTCATTCCTTTTTGTTGGCATTGAAATTTGCTGTGATCAGCACTAACTTTATTTCATGTGGCTTTGTGAGGTCTGCTGCTAATTCCTGGCTGGGTGATGGTCCTAGCAGCTACATGAGTAGCAGAGGGCTGGAATCTGACTTTCTGTGCTAGGTTTCTGTTGGTACAGAAAGGTAGATCCCCCCTAGTCTGAACTGTGACAGGTGAAGTTACGAATCACGCCAGTACTAGCGTGAAGAAGAAGAAGAAGAAAGACACTTATTTGATTCAAAAAATCTCATGAGAAAAACAACTTTTGGAGCTGGAGCTTATTGAGTCATGACAATAAGTGGATCTGGAATGGTGTGTCCGTGGGACGGTGGCTGTTTTGTGTGGTTGATGGGATAACAGCAATGGCTATAATAACAGAGATAGTACAGCGGGTAAATTGAGCAAGAGAAAACTGTCAGTAAAATCAGACCTCCGTTTCCTTGGAATAAGCTTATTTGAAGTCCCAGATTTTGAAAATAGGTGAGGAAATTAAGATGAGAGGAAACAACTATCCTCTGAAATATCCTCTGGATATTGGGACAAAAGCTGGAGGAGTATATCTGTCTCTGTACTCTGTCCCAGAGAGAACTGAGACTTGTTCTTGGGACCTCTCAGCCAAAATGAGGATACGAAGCTGGTGTTGCACTGCCACTCAACATTTTAAAAAATATCTCTAGTTTTAGTCTTCATATATTTAAAGGCAAAAAGTGACCAGGGCTGCTTGCTGCCTCCTGAAGTTCTGTCTCTGAGCAGGGCCAGCTGGAGTCACTTTTGTGGCCCTGCTTGGGAGGAGGAGGAGAGAGTGACACTGGTGCTATTCTGAAACACGAGCTCTGTGTGTCCCACCCCATCTTGCTTTCTGCAGTTTTTCTCATAATTCTGTTCTGTGCTGACTTTGCTTCATAAACAATAGGCGTTCCCAGCACTCATATTTTCTGTTTCCTTCTTGGTTTGTGTCTGTGGAATGGAAAACAAAACAGAGAAGGTCAGAAGAACAGAAATCTCCAGCGCCCTTTCCAGACATGGCACAAACTTGATTGTGCAGTGCCTAACGGGATACATGAGACCAATGAAATCTGTACTGCAGAGCAGTACCAGACCTATCCATTACGCCTCTCTCAGGCATACTGCCCAGATACTGGTCAAATGCCTTCAGTTCTTGTATTATTGCTGTCACGCTTTCTCCTTGATTATCTCCTGCCTTCTTTTCCCTCACTTGGTATTTTCATTTGGACATGGAATTTCTTGAGCATTCCAGGGAAAGTCAGGGGGACACCAAGGAGGAGAAGTAATGGAAGTACCTGTCCTTCTGGCAAGAGCTGGGCAATAGAAGGTGACTTCATTGTCTGTGTGCCAGCCATTTAACCATTCAACATGTCTATTAGCAGAACATATTGCTGTTCAAGTACTTACCTTAGGGATAATTTAGATCCTTTTTCAGTCAAACCTTATGTTCTTGCTAGAAGAGTATAATGATGGGCAGGAGGGTGCCTGGATGAGGTCGAAGTAAAACATGTCCAGTTTGGAAAACACTCACTGATGGATGAAAGTGTGTATCTGCTGCAACTGCAGTCTTTCAATAGAGAAAGGAAAGAAAGGATAACAGGTTCCTTAGAGAGCTACATTTTTCTGGGGTTAGTGAAATCACTGCATACTCACTTCAGGCCTTTGAACTAAAAGCTCAGCTATTACCCAGATGATAAATCCATTTTTTTTGTCCTGATAACTGTAGGCAGAGGGTTTCACTCCAACAACTGTTCTTGTTCAAATATAAAAGCAATTCTAAAGAAAAACACCTCTTGGCATTACAATTGGCTTTGGACTTTCAGCACGTAAAACAAGTGGAAGAACGTGCCTCTTTGATGACATGGGATGTTCAACGTGTGCTATAGTAATGTCATTTATGACAATTCATGCCTTCCTATTGCTGTTTGGCTGCTGGACTTTCACGATTGTAATTTCTGGACATGACAATCTGCATCTACGTAAAGAAGATATTGCATAAAGAATGGTTCCCTGGTAGGCTGAGGACACAGTTCCTTAAACTTCCCTGCCCTACTACCTGCATCTTACAAGCCATAGCTCTAAGCTGAGAGCCATGAGGTACGTACCACATGGCTCAGAGAGCAGGGCTGATGGGAGATGCTGGAAGTTGTCCACAAGTTGAAGCTGATACAGTCCACTGGGGAGCAGGGCTGGAAAAACTCCAGTGGGAGCCCCTGGGCTGTCTCCTCTCTCAGTTTGCCCAGCAGCCTTATGCTAGCCCCATTCAGCTCGCAGCCATGTAGCAGAAACCTGGAGCCTCAAGAGACACAAGATGCAAAACTGGCACTTGAAAATTCCCAGTTGTCAGGCAGGTGCCCATCTTCTCTTAAAGAAATATCTGTATGTATTCCAAGGTATTAATGCTCACACTTTGGAGGTGCAGTAACATGTGGGCCTTTTGTTTTTCGTGTTTTGCACATAAATAGATCCAAAATGAAATTAACAACTCCCTGCTTGATAATTACTTTGAAGGGAATGAGATCTGATTTATACAAGCCCACTGGTTAGGGAGGTAAACAAGAGACCTTAAATTAAGAATGAGGGGAATAAAGGTCAAATGCATAATGGTTGAGATGCATGTGAGGACAAATTGGCTTTTTGGCTGTATCTTTTTATAGAAACACTTAGTTTTAAAAGTCATAGTATGGTAGTGTGAAATGGAATATTTTTTGTTAAATATCATATCGTTGAYTGAAATGATGCACAAGTGAGAGTAGTAGGCACTGATTAAAAATAGTTAATGAAGATTTTGTTTTTGCCATCTCCTTCCAAAAGTTAGAGACAGTTTGGGTTTGCCTGCTTTGGGAGCTATACAAAGGTGAAAAGGTTTGTTTCAGCCTGATGGAGATGAGAGAATAACAGAAGGCTTCTAGGGGATTAGTGATGGAGATTTGGGAGGCATCTGCCTGGGGATCTGAATGTGTTAGCTCTCCCAGGGCCCACAAAACTGAAGTCTGGGCTGGGCTCAAATCATGTTTCACACAATTCTTTCTATCAGTTTGAGCTCTGTGTTTCTAAACCCTTTGAGCTCTCTTTGGGGTTTAGAGTGAATTTAAACGCAATAAAGCCACYAAACTCTACCTAAACAAATTATCTTCTCAGTTCTTGCCATTTGTATCTCAGTCCTAACTTACCTCATCCTGTTTCTCTCACAAAGCATCCAGGTCACAAATGCAACTTCTACAAAGAATATTAAAACTCTCTTCAAATACAGTCAGATATATGACTGAAAGATAAGGTAAAAAACTATTAAACCCATTGATATTGGTGTGAAAAGTTTCTGAAGCTTCTTCCTCTTGGTTGCTTATTCATTAGCCCATTTGATACAAGTCATTTCAAGCTGGTTCCTATTAAACGTACTCAAAAGCCACCATCACAGTTGACAAGTCCTCTATGCAAACTAAGCCACACAGCACTAAGCTGCTGGCATACGGAAAAGCATGAATGTCCTCTCAGTTGTAGAACCCCAGCTGCAATTATTACCTCACTTACAGGTAGGCTTGGTTGCACAAATATCATCCCATCACAGCTGGACCAAGCACATGAGAAAAGCAATCACTAACGCTGCAGCAGTGGAAAGATCTGACCGTGCTTAGTACTAACAGATCTCTCACATCTTGGTGGGTTGCATCTTCTCATGTTAAAAGGCCTCAAATTACCAGTGCGCTTATGTGTTCAAGCATTTGAACAGTCAACAGAGCTGGTCAGATGTTAAAAGTTAGGGAGTTATTTAGGTGCTTTGGAGGCCTTGGAACCTTCTGCTGTGGAGCATGCCTGTCCTGGGTGTTTTGCTGTAAGGCTGTCAGTGGCCATTTTGTGTGCCTTCTGCAAGCTGCAGGCTTCCATTAAGATAATTAGTGGAATATAATTTGCTTGACTGATGCATCTCCCTAAAGGGATAGTGCTTTAAAAATAAGAGCCTGAATTCTCACTTACACTGAGGCCATTTTACATCATTCTGGCAAGCATAAGAGGTCTTTCAAGTGGGTGTAGAAGTAACTTATGGCCCATTTACACAGCCAGATCAGTGTGAAGCGACCTTCATGTAAATGACAACCAGGCCCCAAATTGTTAAGTTACTTTTTTTAAAGATCCAAGTTGGCCGAGGATGCTTTGAGAGGGGAAGTGAAGTGTTTTTCTTTTTTTTTTTCTTCTCAAATTAGTCAAATGAGGTTGATCGCTTTAAAGGATGGAAGAGTTCACCACGGCTCCAGAAAAACATCAAGTATGAGAGCCTAGATTATGTCAGAAGACATGCAGCAGCCCACGCATTAGACTTGAAATCTGTGCTCGCACCTGCCCCGACTCATTTTTTTTCCCTTTGCATTTATTGAGATGACACAATGTCAACAGAATTCTGCAAACTTTATGACAAAATTGTGACAGATCTGCAATGGCAGAATGACTTATGGAAATGTTGAAGTGGCTTCTCAATCAAGCCTCAGGATAGCTTGTGACTCCATTGTCTTAGAGGTCAGAAGTCAGACTCCACTGAGGAGAGACATCGCTTGATTCTGGTCCAATTTCCTGCCATATGCTGGAGGTGGGAGGGGGGAACCAAGGCTTTTAATTGCTCGATCCCTATATTTTCTCATCTGCATTCCCCAAGCTAAAAATGCTTTCCATAGCACACTCCATTGTTTGCAATGTGGTCTGATAAGTTTTTAAAACACTTAAGATCTGATTCCTTATGGTCTTGACTCTTCTCAAATCATTTACCATTGCCCAGAACAAAATAATGGACTACCATGGACATAAGMAGGTGGGTAATACTGTGTTGGTAGCATTTCACTCCCAGTTCATATCTGTGGAAATAACTTCACAAAGTATAAAAGAAGGACGGGTCAGACCTGTTGCACACTGTGGACTGGACAGCTTGGATAAGCTACCCAAGCATGGATGAATGGGCAGAGGCTACTTACTGGTGGTACCTTGCTTGCCCCAGTGGAGACTGTCTCTTCATTTCCATAGCCGTTGGTAGAATTTCTCTTGCTTTTTCAAATGTACTTTTTAATGTGATTTTCTTAAAGTGGTAAATATGCATTTCATACAACTATGAACTGAAAAGGGAGAACTGAGAARGAAACTGCTTCTTTATTACATATATTTCTTACATTATGTGTAAAAATGTTGTCGGAGAGCTCCACCCTATTGGGAACACAAACCTACTGTTCAGTGAGAGTGGCAAGAGGGAGGCACTGAGCCCAGTGCTCTGGACTCTGCTTTATGTCTGATTTAAATACTGGGTTCAGGGTCACGGTCTGGCTCTACTGAGCTCTCCATGGACTATGGCAGCCCTGAAGCAGCTCCCCTTGCTGCAAGCAGCTGCAGCTGCACACTTCAGAAAGGCTAAACCTACCCATCCCAGGAGCAAGATTTAGGACAACCACAGGTGGGGGAAGGGGGACATGTGAAGAAGCAGTCTCAATGTCTTTCTCAAGCCCTACATTTCCAAGAATGCAAGTGATATTACCCTTTGGAGAATGTCTGCAGCTTTCCCTAACAGCATTTTGGTCACAGGAGAAATCTGGTCTTGGGCTAACAGGCATTAATTAATTTCTTTTTCTAGAGTATTTTTCTCATTACAGTTACCAAGTCCCTCTCAGCTTTTCAGATTTGGATGCACCATCTTCCCAATCTGACTTCCCCAAAAAGCAAATAGAAGATCCTCTTGTGAAAATGAGAAACTATTAGTCCTCATAACAGTGAAACAGGGATGAGATGCTTGGCAACTGTGCTACTGTGAGGGATGGGGACCAGAAAAACGGACAGTGGACACCAGTTCACACTGTAATAATGGGTTCAGCAACAGAGAGAAAGCCAGCAAATCAGCCAAACAAAACTCCCTGCTCACCTGCCTGTTTCTGCTGCTGTCTCCTGCACCTCAAACAGGGCATTGCATCTGAGGTACATTAAATGTGGTTCTACAATGAGTGCTGAAGAGCTGACGTATTCAGAGAGAGAGCTGAAGTTACCTGTTTGTGCTGGCAACATTAGGAAATGTTCCTTTATTTCCATTCCCAGCAACCTCAGTACACCAGCAGACTCAGCTACTGAGATGCAATGAAAGGAAAAGCTGCGAGCGTAACACATTTCAGTGACTTTCCTTGCTACAAACCTCTTCACAGTTCACTGGAAGGTCTTAAGGAAACTCGAATGCTTCTGCACAACTTTAGTGTGGCAGGCGGGTACCAAGACCGCTGCTTGTTTATATTTAATGACTATAATATTATTGTACCATTTCTTTATTTAAAGATGAACTTCCATGCTCAGTTGAACTTTAGACACATTATTTAAATATAAGCCAATTTGCCAATCATGTATCTGCAGCTATTTTCCTCCTTAAATAGTTAATAATTGAAGATAAATATTTGTAAACATGAGACTTTTTCCTCAAAATTTGTTTTCTTTTCCTGCTCATTCATACTAAGAGGTCATGGTAAGCTTCTGGTTTCAGTATTTTATTTTGGAATCTCTTTTATTTTCTTTGGGAATGTCCATGACCAAACAACTCAATGGATGGATGACAAGCATTCAGCATGAATCTTATAAAAGAAGAGAGAGAAGGACAAAGAGGAAAACATTCACACATGAATTCACAGTCTCCTGAGAAAAGAAAAAAATGAAAGAAACAATCCATTCTTCAGACAGAGTCAGACTGAGAGGTAAATACAGTGTGTCATGATAAAACCCCAGCCAGCAACTAAGCATCACACAGCCGCTCGCTCATTCTCCCCCGGTGGGGTGAGGCAGAGAATCGGAAGGGTAAAAGTGAGAAAACCCGTGGGTTGAGATAAAGACAGTTTAATAGGTAAAGCAAAAGCCGCACATGCAAACAAAGCAAAAGGGAATTCATTCACCACTTCCCATCGGCAGGCCATCTTCAGGAAAGCAGGGCTCCATCACGCATAATGGTTATTTGGGAAGACAAACACCATAACTCCAAACATCCCCCCCTTCCTTCTTCTTTCCCCAGCTTTATATGCTGAGCATGATGTCATATGGTGTGGGATATCCCTTTGGCCAGTTGGGTCAGCTGTCCTGTCTCTGCTCTCTCCCAGCTTCTTGTGCACCTGGCAGAGCATGGGAAGCTGAAAAGTCCTTGACTAGTGTAAGCACTACTTAGCAACACCTAAAACATCAGTGTGT
>JASVER010000027.1:7682400-7816705 GCA_030449065.1 Oceanodroma leucorhoa | reverse complement strand
GTGCACCTGGCAGAGCATGGGAAGCTGAAAAGTCCTTGACTAGTGTAAGCACTACTTAGCAACACCTAAAACATCAGTGTGTTAGCAACATTATTCTCATACTAACTCGAAAACACAGCACTATATCACCTACTAGGAAGAAAATTAACTCTATCCCAGCCGAAACGAGGACACAGTACTGAACCATTTTTTAACCCTTTAACTGGTCAGGATAAACAAATAAGATTTACTTCATCTGACTAAAATGCATTAGAGCTGTACTTGTTTTTCTTCACTTTGATTTTAACATTTATTAGGAATACACTGTTTTTCCTAGATGAAACATTTCGTGATTCAGCTGTAGCATCTCAGAGCCTCCTGTTTCTCTCTGGAGAAGTGCTATAATTCTGGCTATTGATAAAACAGGAAAAAAGAAATAGAGTGTGCAAATCTTATTCTGAAATGAGGCTGTCTGAAAACCAGAAATTTCAGTACATTTTTAAAAATATCAATACATTTCTGCTCATCCATTCTGAAGTGGAGACATTCTGAAAATTTTGTTGGATGTGGAAGATTATGTTCAGGTCCATGCTGCGAATCAGTTTGAAGTGAGATTTATTAAATATTCATTGTGAAAGACAAAGTCAAGCAGAGCAATGATTTGAACCCGCAGTTCCTTCATCCCATACAAACACCCTACCCTTGCCAACACGTCCCCGTGCTTGCATGCATGGCCTCAGCTCTCCCCTGTTACCAGCACAAATACTGGGTAGGTTTGGTATCTTTAATATCCTGCTGTTTGTCCTTTTTGACTGTCTGTTTTTCCTGCTTTTTCCCTCTCCTGAATAACAGTTTTGAAGCTGAAGTAAAAATGGAGTTAGGTCAAGGAGAAGGAAGTGCCTGAAATGTAGCTGGATTTCCACAGAAATATTATATTTTCATTCTATTTTTGACTAAGCTTAAAGGTTAATATTCAAAGCATTAGTAAAGTTTTCACCATTCCTTTCCTGGATGCCTGAACAGATTGTCAGTATACAGAGAAGAATCCAAAAGTTACTAGTTTTTGACAATATTCATGGTGTCTGGTGCCTGATAAAAGTAAAGATTTTCAACAACRAAAATATGCATATCACTTTATTTTTAAAGGTGTTACTGCAGAGAAGATGCTGTTTTAAATTGCTTGCTGTTGGGGACAGGACAATATGAGGGTGGATTCAGTAATTCATTTTCTTCCAGCATATTGCTCCTTTAAATATACCATTTCCTGCTCTGTTCCTAGAGGACCTTGTGTGCCATGGGCCCCAATAGCTAATACACTGATTTTTTCTTGAAAGGTGCTGTGTGCCTGTGATTTTGTTACACATGGATGGCACCGAGCACTGCTCAGCCTCTCCTCGAGTGGGAACTCGAGAAAGTCAGGAGTGAGTCAACACTTCTATGGGAGATGCAGGAAATACCAGGAACACAGGGATGGGGGAACAGCTCCTGCCTAAACCCATGATGTGGTGGGACAACTGGCTGGGTTCTGGTTTTGTTGAGGCCTTTCTGGTTTGCCATTTTTAGGTCTACCAGTATTCTTTTAATACTGAACTGCTAGGGACTTCAAACACTGAAGAGTAGTAGCCATCTCTTTGCTTTGTGTTGCATTGGGTGCAGAATCACTCTAGGATTCATAGCATTATAATACACACAAAAATAAGGATGGAAATCCTTCCTAACTTGCAGGGATTCCAGTCATATCCTGGATATATGAATTTTCTATTTCAGATGGTTATTGCACCCTTTTCCTTCAGAAAGGTGGACACCTGAACTGGACCTGCCATGACTTACAGCTCCACTTTCAGGTTGGATATGTGCGTCCAAAACGAAAGTCTCTGTCAATTTGCCTTTTCATGTTTCCTTGGTGACCGTGGTGCAATATTGGGCAACTAAGCTAATCCAAAACATAGTTATTTAAACACTTATTATTTTATAACTGCGTTAAAATTTAAACACATTTTAAAGCTATTCCAGCTGCCTCTTTATTAACTCTATACTATCAGTAGCTGAACTGGAAGGAGTTAATCACTTCTTCCTAATTTTCTTTTATAAATATGTGATTAGCCTGAATTATTAGGAAGGCACAATAGCTTTATTCTTCCTGTCAACTATGTGCAGAGACGTCGGGATTAGTAATCTCCAGGGATCAGGAGTTGCTTTGGTGGAGGCAGGCAGGAGGACGGCTAACTTTTGAACCTAAGAGGGCTTTGCTGGGCAAGGGTGACAGCTGTAGCATCTTTAGCCTGGATTTGAATTTGAATTCTATCTACCAGTGCAGCAATGCTATGACTTGGCAATATGTTACAATAATCTTTGTGACACAAATGTCGGGGGCTTTTTGTTACATGTYCTCAAAGAGATTTAGGTAATTAATGTTAAATTGATGATATAAAACCTCCATTCTATCTCTCTTACTAATTCTGATCTACTGTAAATAGAGAGAAATATTCACAGGCCAATAATCCCAATGCAGTTTGGGGGTTTTGATTTCTTTTTTATCATGAGTGTGAGGTCAATAGTTGCTGTAAGATATTCAGCTTTGAATCTGAAAGAGTTTATATTGAAAACACATTGAAAAAATAGGGATGGGACCTGAGTGCGTTCTCCTGCTGAGAAGGCCATATACTATTTCGTACTGTAGGTTTAAGTGAGAAAATGGACCAATGTGTCAGAATCTATCAGCTTTTCAACACAGTTGTGGGCTATTAAATGTTTTTGTAGCAGATGGGAGCAGTAGAAAAACACAGTGCGTAGCACACATGCCCTATTGGGCCAAGAGGAAAGGAAGTTCTCCAGCCTTTCCCCTTTGCTGTACTAGGAACCTATGACCCTATTGCCCAGAGGCAAAAAAAGCTACCTGCAGAGATGTCAGCAGTATGGAAAAAAGGTATTACAGTGAAACACAAACACTCTGCTCTGCAGAGATGCTTTTCTATGTCCTTTAGGCTTTTTGTCCATTTGGTTCAGTCTTGGCRAAAATGTTGAGGAATTATTTTAGGTAGGACTAGGGCATAGAGATCAAGCAAAATGAGTGAAATTAAATGAGTGGAACATAACTAAGGATGGAATATTTGGAATGAACTTGCTGACAACGGAATGCAATGGGCCGGAGAATTGATGAGAAATGCAAACTATGAAAATCCCATTTCTTCAGAAAGTTCAGGTGAAATAGTATATTCAACAGGGAAAAATACTCCTGTGCTAAACAGGAGCTCAGATCTGAAAACAATTTCAATGGTCTTATGCTTGATATGTGTATTTTGTTAGGAACTGGGATCTGTTTTTCTCAATGGGAAAGAGCTCAGAGAGAAACCTCTGCCTGAGTTTTTCAGTCAATTAGCATATTCTTTAATTAATGAATTAAATTAGAGAATTAAACTTGGGCAATTGGTGAGGATAGATAGCAGTGTTGTAAATTTTACACTTTGGGGATCCTTTTGCTCTGGCCCTTTCCATCCTAAATGATTGGTTAATAAATCTGACTAATGAAGCATGCAGATAAAAGGTAAAATTTTCAAATGCATCTAATTGACTTAGAATCCAAAGCCAATGGGATTTATTGTCCTTAAGTCATTTAGATGACTCTGGAAGTTTTACTCATATATTCCATTGTTAACATTGATAAAATAATGAACACAAATAATGAGTCCACAAGGGGAAAAAAAAAGAAAAAGTAAAAATAAGGTTACTTATGGACTTCAGGAACTGAACTGACCACAGTAATAACTCCACAGATCTTGTGGTTGACACTTGCCTAAGAGCTCCTGTCAGTTTACTCCAAATATGCATCAAATAACAAATTACTAAACTAGTGCTACACTGATATATGATGCTCTCTAATGTCTCCTTATCTCACACTGAGTCTTGGGATCATTTCCTACAAACCTCTGCTTCTGGACAGGCAGTTTCTAACTCAACGGTCTGTCTTATTCTCTCTCCACAATGTTAGATATGGATAGTTTACACCTTTGAAATGTTAATTTTCTTTTCAATGGTGTGTTTAAGGCTGTTCTTGGTGAGACACTTTTTTCCCCCAAAATACCTTCTTTGTAGTTTCTTGAGAGACTGATGAACTATCTCCTGTTTTGTACTTCTCTAAGATCTGAAAACCTGTTTTTTGCTACACCATGGCAGGGCTGCACTGGCTGGTGCACTCTCATATGCTGTACAGCACAGCCCCTCTGAGGCTGAGTGATCTCCCACGAGGCCAGTTCCAGGTAATCACCTGGGTTTGTAAAGGAGTAAATACTGGTACTGGTATGAAAACACAGGATGCTGTGATTAACAGCTTGGACATTTAGTACACAGTTCCAGAAATCATCACACTCTTCCATGCTACTAAAGGCCTTCACTGTGTTTGCTACCAGTTAGTGAGTAGCAGTACCTTTTTTACCTGACTTATGTATGTGTTTAAAACTCTAATCAGGATATTAGCACAACCAGCCCTCCTTACTYACGATACAGGATAATCGAAGCACAAGATGATAGGAGGTTTAGATTAGATATTAGGAAAAATTTCTTCACTGAAAGGGTAGTCAGGCATTGGAACAGGCTGCCCAGGGAAGTGGTGGAGTCACCATCCCTGGAGGTGTTCAAAAAACGTGTGGATGAGGTGCTTCGGGACATGGTTTAGTGGGCATGGGTACTGGGTTGATGGTTGGACTCGATGATCTTAGAGGTCTTTTCCAACCTTAATGATTCTATGATTCTATGATTCTAAATGTAAAATGACTAAACGTAAACTGAGTAAATGGCAGTCCAGGCTGCATGGGCCATGGAGCAAAAGAACGTAAAACTGTAGGTGCCACGAGAAGGAGTGTGAGGCAACCATGAAATGAGGAAACCTCCATGAGTGGGACTTTGAGGTTAGGCAGTGGACCAGTTCACTGTTTTACCATGTTTAGCCTCAGAAGTTATTCATAAATTCACTGGTGTTTKCAGTGTTTGCAGCCTTGTTTTCAAATTGTAGGGTTTGTTGTGACGACAGTGGTATTGTTCATTTTGCTGTCAAAAAAGCCATGCAGCAAGATGACTTCCAGTAGTTCAGCTTGTTTGGATTGTATGTGGCTGTTCATAGTCCTCCACAAATCCTCAGAAGTTATTGGTGTTGTATTAATGTGCTAGCTTCAGTTTAAGGTGGCCTTGAAAGGCTATTTTTGACCCTAGCTGTATGTTTGTCTCAAGGTAGCAACTTTGAAAGAATAGAAGAAATGACTAAGCATTGCTCTGGTATGCAGTTTTAGAAAAGCTTGAAGCTAATGGCTGGTTTTCCATTTTCATACTCTTTGTTCAAGATTAAATGGATCAAATTCAGAAGTCACATATTCATTCAGTTCTCACTCAAAGTTTCCATGGATTTGAGACCATTTACCAGCCTGGGTAAAGACTAGAAAATAAGATCAGCAGATAGAGTCTTTGGTAAACAGAAGCTTTAAAATTTCTATTAAAATGTTTAATTTTTAAAATCTTCAGTGTTCAGTGCTGCTGAGAGCAGTTACAGTTTACATCATAACATCATCTCAGAAATACAGTGTGATGATTCAGCTTCTGGGATGAGTCCACTTTGTTTCTACTCTCATTTTCAGATGAAAAAGTTTTTGACATTTGAGGACAACGTGCATGAAAGGTTTTATGCCACAGAATGTTGAGATAAGCAGGGAAGAACTTCCTCGGGCGAACCATGGGAGTTCCTCACATTAGTCACACTAATAAATAATAGACTGTACCTACTGAGCTCCTCTTTGAAACAGACCTCCCTGTGCTCAAGGAAAAGCTAGTATTGGATTCTTCCTTTTAAATTGCTCATTCGGTTTTGCATCTTGCTTTGCAGACAGCTGCTATTAGTTACTAGTGTTAGTAGGAATAGAAAAAGTGGGAAAATATTGCTTTTTAAGTGTTCTTTTCCTTTCACTAAATGTCCAGCAAATTCCCAGTTGAAGAGAGCCTTATTCCACCCCCTCCCCATTCTCCACCTTTCCTCTGTAAGGTTTTTGTGAATTGTGTTTCTAATTCTCTAAATACATGCCAACTCACTATTTATCTTGGTCCACCATTTCCTTTCCGTTGTATAGTTCCTCTTTGCAGGACCTTTTACAAACAGACCTCAATAATTGCCATTGCGCTAACGTACTGTGGTCTCTGCTAAAAGCCCAATGAGAATCAATGCCTTTTTATTTAAAAGTTTGTTATGAGTTATGTTCTCCTTGTATATTTAGCTGGTGAGGACCAGAACCCCTCACAGCATATCTGAACTGACTCTCCTTTGAGTTGTGCCAAASAGCAGAACAGCCCTGGTTTACCTGGTCTCCCACGACAACAGACTTGATGGCAGCCAAAGAGATCGAGAGGCAGCCGAGCGTGACAGCCGACATCAAAGCGAGAACGCCACACCTTGATCCAGGCTTCACTCTACCTGCCAGGGCAAACTTATTAACGTGACCACCCTGAGAATTCAAAGGAGCAAATGCACACAGGCATACAAAACCCAACCACTCAAATTTAAAAATGAAAATAGAAGTCTAGACGGTTTTTCTTCAGAATTCATTGCTGCTGACCTAATTATTTGGATCCTGTGCTTTATCTTGCTCTTTTCAAAGAACAAGAAGAATAGTTAATTTCGCTTAATAGAATAATTGAATGTCATAATTGTGGTGTGKTTTTTTTTTAACTTCAACAATAATGTTTTAGTTAAGCTGCCGTCTCTTTCTGTAGAGCTGCTAATGACCAGGCTCCTCACACAATGAATTAGTTAATTCTTTGTTTCCTTGCTGGACCATTTGGACTAACTTAAGCTGATGAAGATTTTGTGTACGTGCATGTGCTGTAATGATTGGTTTTGTCTATGACGTCCTGAGCTGTAAATAAAATCTCCTTTTCATTCATGATTTGCCACATGCAAGAGCTACAGAGAAGTAGAGGATAATTAAGATACGGATTTGTCTGAACAACCTGGGTTTTTTGAGATGGGATGGTTACATTTGTCTGTGTTTAACCAACATTGCATATAGGAAGAGTTCAAATTCCGGATAGTTTGAAATTTGCAGAGTGTAAGCCTGTTTTATTTTTGCAAAACTGGGGATTAACTGGGTGCAGGCCTTAGTCATGTGAATTGTACAGAATTTTGGGATGGGTAATGCCATTTAAATGAATCTGGTGAGCCCTCTCGCCTAGTTGAAAGGATGGATGACATTTTGATGACTTCAGTGGTGAAGTGGCTGTGAAAAGATCTGACTAATACAAAGTGGAAGTTTCGTAATAACTTTAACGAGCTCCACAATTTCTCACATTTATAGTGTCTTCCATCTTGTAAGTCCCTAAGCACTTCACAGCAATATAAAGCACCAGTGAAAAGCAGCTACCTCTAGGGCAGAAAGTGGTGACCAGCTGGCTCCCAGCAAAGTACATAGCAGTGAAATGAGAAGGAAAAGTCATTTTGGCCAAGTAAACTGGATTATAAATTAAAAGTAAGTATTGTATTGCCTAAAGGAAATGCTTTGTCAAACACTGTGCCCCTTTTTCATTCCTCTTTAAAGAAAGCACTGTGAATGAAGAGCATGTTCTGGTTATTAAATGATTTGTCTATCTCAGCCTTTCCCCAACTGTGGTCTGGAGTACATTTATTAGTGGTTTGTGGAGACTTTCTGGTCAGAGTGGCGAGACAACTTCAGTTTTCAAATGGTGTTTGTAGCTTCATGGAGCCTCACCCAGGATTTTTCTGCTGCCTCAACTCCCACTGAGTATTCCGGTGCCATATGGTGTAATAGGGAATACGAGTGCTTAGAAATACTGGGGGTAGGGGGTGCTTAGGAAACTCACTTTTTTGGTCAAAGCCAAATCTGGGACACTTCTGCAACTTGCATATCGKTTTTTGTGCAGCAGAGCACGCAGGCTGAAATGATGGCCAACATTCAAAAAGAGAAAAAAATGAAACTACATAACATTCTGGTGTGGTAAGAACAGCACTGTTAAAAAGGGATTGATCCCAAACTGGCTTCTAAATCCTTATTTGGTTTTATTTGGACCTGGTCTGACCCAAACCAGGGGAAACAAAAAGGGGGGGAAAAGGAGAACAAGAAAGACTATAATTTATTAACTTTACCAAAATAACATATGTCCATTTTAAGCTCCTTTCTTCAATGTTGCCTTAACAATATTTTTCCACAAGGGATTATAAATAGTGTCTATAATAGGGATTGTGAAATTGAGAGAAGATATTGTTCATAAGAAATTCTTTATTTAAAGCTGTTGAACAGTGTAAATGTGTTTAGAACCATGAAGCTTCCTAATAAGTATCCTCTGGTCTAAAACTTGGCCCAAGCTAGATCAGAACTGAATGTACTTCTTATGTGGAAGGTGTACTTTGAAAGCCCATAGCTAAGACAAGACAGGACGAGCTCCTGCAAAGAAAGATCCCAAAATGGGATTAACAGAGATTAGCCCAGAACAGAGGATTAAATCTGAGATCCTTCCAGTGTCTGTGTATCCTGCTCCATTTCTTGCCTTGTCTTCAGGAAGAACCAAAACTAAATGGAATTACTGTGAAATGTAATTATATTCTAGTTTTGCTAATTTGGGCTCAAAATTTCAAGACAGCTCACAGATTTTTGCATAATCAGCTCCAACCATCTCAAACTCCATCAGATTCTAGTATGAACCTGGTAACATCAGTCAATCTGTATGGGATAGAAATTAGGAAGCTTTTGTGTGTGTGTAAATCAAATGAGTTTGAAATTTTGGTCTGTGCCCTGCAACAATAGTAACAACATCATTCCATTCCCCTACCCATGAGATAAATGCTATCAGTGAGGAAGTACGATACTGATCTGGAACTTTCTGGCCCAGTTTGGTCACATGTCTGCATTTATTTGCTTGCTATTTAACAACTATTACATGCTAATTTTACATTATGATTTCCAGGGTGATGCCTTTTTAGCTGTGTATTCTCTCCAACTTTCACTGCACACTTCGAACATAGATAATATGTAAATATTTCCATTCTGCAGTGGTTTCCACTGCGTGCTCTTTGGATTTAGCAACTCTATGAAGTAAATAGTGGAGCTGGTTGAACTCTTCCTAACAAATAATTCATCCAGCAAATTCAGCTCTTCTGTAAATGTAATGCATACAAGCTGATTGCGATTTTCCCAAATTAGTTCATTATTTGTAAATGTCTGCTGAATTATTTTTGTGAGTACACTGTACCCTATAAATTATCTGTAATTTGAACACTATGATTATTTACTTTAAGTTATTCCTTGTGTGTGACTGTTCACCTGGTTTTATTTCTGGTCCCTGATTAAATAGGCTGACTTTGAGAAATAGGTGCTTTGGATGGATTTTTCACTCAAGAGTTTAGTGTGAAGAGGACTAAATGTCTTTAGAATAAAGATGGTAAAGAACAGTTCTGAGGAGAAAGGAGGGAGGGAAGGAAGGAGGGAGGGAAGGAAGGAAGGAGGGAGGGAAGGAAGGAAGGAGGGAAGCAAGCAAGCAAGCAAGGAAGGAAGAAGAGGAGACAGGGAAGGAGGGAAGATGTGTCTTCTCATTCTTAAAAGAACTTTATCTTAAGATAGATACATATATCTGAAAACAAAAAGATTCAATTAATGTGTTATTGTGCTCAGTAGTACTTCATATTATTGAAATTAAGGTATATTAAAATTACAGTAGTTTTGTGGGCCTCATCTGGTATGATACCCAATCAATAATACTGGCTTTGCCAAGAACAAGAGATTAATGGAGAGCCATTGTGCTCACATACCTGGGTCTCCTTGTATCACACAGACCACTAGAACATTCRAAACTGTCTCTTAATGGAACTAAATAATACGTTAAAAATCCTACTTTATATTGAAATGCAGAGAGAGTTTACCCTGAAGTGGAAAGAAAGCAGAAATATGAAGAGAAATTATTTAAGAGGTGACACAGTTGATCACTGGCCATACTGCACTGCAGATAGATCCCAACCTCTCAGGTTCCTAAACTGGTGCCATACCCGTAAGCCACCACCGTCCCTGTTCAGTCAGTGCATGTTCTTAAGGCCATCTGAGAAGCTGGGGACCAGGTCTGGCCCATTTAATTCTTGGGGCCTCTCAACAGGAATTGATGTTGCATTCTCCAAACCCTGCATATAATGACAATCTGCACACTTTAATATATCTGCCAAGCACATGGTTTGAATCTGTTAATCTTTATTTTATGTACCTTCATCATTCACCCACCACTCCTCACAGTCACCAATCAGGTGTACATGTGTGGGGCTCTGCACCAAGTGCCTTTGCCAGCATACCTGCAGGAGGAAATTTAACTTCTGATCTAGATTTTACATCTGGCTGGGCTTTATGTGAGCACCTGTGGTAGAGACTATATCAAGGGCACATTAATGAATCTTCTGTCTAACCTGGCCAAAATTTTTTGTGTGTATCTCCATTTTGAGAGCTGTACCGCCTCTTTTTCTGTCTCAGGCAGCATAAGGTAAAGATGACTTCTGGCACTACAAGTTCTTTCCCTTTCCTTGAACCAAGACACACCCTAAATGAATGAAAACTCAGATAGTAATTAAATATGTATGCACACACACACATATATACCTCACTCCAATAATATCCTAACTGTAGCCGCTCTGGGGCCAGATTCATGTAGGGTGGGCACATATTTACACCAGATTTAGACCTAAAAGCGTGTCTAATTCTGTGAAGTCACAGGCATATTCATTTCCTGGTTTTAACACGCTCATATGGCATGTAAAGTTTTGAAAGGTTAGGCTGAAAAGATCATAAGCCATGTTGTTAGCATGTGTGAGATTTTGTAGCTGTTTGCAAAGTGCTGAGATCCTCAGATGGCAGGTGCTGTATAAGTGCCATGTATTATTATTTGTAATATTATCATTCAATTATATATTAATCACTTGCAYGAATGAAGGAAGATTTTACTGTATGGTTCTGACTTCCTTTCCTATACTTTCAGTTAACCTCTACAGGACATGATTCTATTTGCTTGGACCAGATCTATAATAATGAATGTAAACACAGAACTTTGCTTTTAATCTGTTACTGATATTATGTTTTGTTTAAAGACAGATAGCCCTCTGTCATTCAGATGTGGGACCGCTGCTGAAAGTCAGCTGTCAAATACGTTCAGAGATGTACCGTAACTCGCTCTGTGTGAGGGTGCATGCACGCCCTTGAGACACTGGGTAAGAAGAGGTTAACCCTTAAGCTGGCTAGAAAAGGGACCACAGTTGTCTCTCCATCCTGTAGGAATGTCGTGGTTTAGGCCAGCTGTGGGGAGTTAATTGCTTCCTATACATACCCCTCCACACACAGCATAAAAGGGGTGTGTTGGGAGGACCTTAGCTTGGCAGGGAGACTGAGAGAGGAAGGAAGCTGGGTCCAGTGTTAGTGAGCAGATCTGAGCAAGGAGATGTCCTACCCTCTGGTGCTTGCCTGATGTGGGCAGTGCTTAGGCTGAGTAGAAACAAGCTATCCTTACGTGAGGGCTGCTGCTGAGAAGGGAAATTTCTTGTTTGCTCTTGGCCTTTAAAATAGGGCATTTTTCCTGGCTGATTTCACTTTCCAGACTGATACTCCTTATGAAATGCTGAGATTCTGTAGTCCCTCTTTCTTTTGGTGTGTCAATAGGTCACACTATGCACATAGGTGCATTTCAGGGCACCCATGTGTGGTCAGGACAGGAGGGATTCTAAATGGCAGGAATTAAGCAGGCAGATAGTAAGGAGTACTTGTGGTATGTATAGAGAGAGCTGGGTATGTACACAGGGAATTTGGTTCTTCAGGCTGTCTGTTGCTGTTGGGAAAGTTGCAGTAAAGAATATTCAAATTCTGAAAAAAACACTAGTTTCCTTAATATCAAATATGGTGCAGAGCTCTAATTTTTTTTTATTCTACTTTCACTTTTTTCCCCCTCTTAGTGCTATGGAGTGGCTCTTGAGTCCAGAACCTGATGCTTTCTGTTTATCCTCTCTATAGTTTAACATTACCCATGAATGCTTCTAGGGAAAAGAGTAATGTGTATCAGGACCTGATTGACATGACCTAACTAGTGACTGATCTGCTTGGTGCAGAGCTGCTGGTTCCTGTGCTGCTCTGTATGTGGCTATAGGGGCTGACTGCATCCTTGCTCAGCGACCCTGGCACGCTGGTATGAACGAGCATCTTCTGTGCTGCAGTGGAGGGTGTGCCTTGCTAATCTATCTCCTCAAAGAACAGGGTTTCTTTTACCTCTTGGGCCCTGACATGCCTGTTCAGGGGGTAGGATTTGGCCCTTAGTGAGCTGATTATCCGTTCCCTTGACATAACATAAAGCTCTAGGATTTACGGCTATATAAGAAAGTAATAATCTTGCCGGGATATGTGGGGAGTTACATACAGTATGTAAATCCCATCTTGAGATAGGAAGATGTTCCTTTGAGAGTACAGCTGTAAGAGACCTGCATTATGAAACCTGAATCCATGTAAAGTGTCCCAGTTTCATTACAAACTTGAATCTCCCTTTACATCAGTTGAAAGTTTTGCTATGGTTCATGAACATTTCAAAGTAAACCTGGGCCCAGGTTCAAATAATTTTTATTCCTCTGTATCATCCAAACTTCATAGCACCGTGCAATTTCAACACAAAACCAGATGAAATGCAAGGCTTTTCACTGAGTGTTTTGATACTTTTTTTTTAACTGATTTTTGTGGTGTTTGCCTGTCTCAAAGTGCAATTCAGCAGCAACAAACCAAGTGAAATCTTTGGGAAAGTCTCTATAAAAGCACTGTGATCCGAAACAGCCAAGTTCTGCACAGCTGCACTACAGAGTAATGGGCAAGGCTTTAGCTGCTAAGCTTGATGCAGCCACACTCGCTGTCAGAAACGGACTGAAGGAATGCAACTCCTCTGGTTTCCATTTCTGCCTGAAGGGGAGCATAGCTCAGTGAACCCACAATGAGACTTGGGGGAAAGGAAAACTAAATTACATTTAAAGAAAGAAAAGAAGCCTTCTGCTTTTTTTTTTTAATGATTGAGTGATGCTGATCTCTTCCACATAACATAGATAAGGTTACAACAAGTCTTTCATTATAAGCCTAATATTGAAAGCGACCCCCCCAAACTTCACCAAGCCAAAAATCAAGCTGTCTGAAATTTCATAGCAGCAGTTCAGACCAGACCAGAATCTGCCCTCCTGGCATATTTGCTAAGGTGTGTAAAGAGGAAAGGAGGAGGAAAACAGAGAAAGTATGCAGAGGGAAATAAGTTCCTGTAAAAGAATCAGGTTTACACTACTACATATGCCAYGTTGTGCTGTTATCGCTATTTGATGTTCTTAAATATAATCTTCCAAACTCATTTTCTTTACAAGCAAGCAAGTGCTGAGCCTAATGAGATGTGGTGTGTATTATTAGGTTTGTTAAACAGGTCAGACAGAGGAAACAATGTGAACAGCAGGAGAATTTGCTCTCTGCCCTGGTCTTTGATTAGGGTCAGTTTGTAACACAGGTGACTCTCGTCAAAGCCTGGAATCAGTGTCATGCTTTGATTCTGGAGAATAGGGGTGGTCTTGCATGCTGTTTGAAAAAYTTTGTTGCAGTGCTGATTTACACGTGCAAATTAAAACAAGTTATTGCTTAGATTCAAGTTAGACTCTGCTTCCCTTTTCCACTGGAAGCATATCTGCAAGACTCCAAGTATTTGTTACCAAGAGCAGAGAAAATACACTGAAGAGGATTTAGTGATAGGAACAAGAAGATATATGTTCTCGTAGCAACACCAGCATTGCTGTCGTTAGTAAGAATGAATAAATTCAGTTTTCAGCTTGTCCTGAACGTGAAAATGGCAAAGGTGTCAATGAGAAGTCACTGCTGTTACCTGGTATCTTCACGCTGACCAGCACTGACCCAGGAAATGAAGCATGACAGTGGATTTTGAAATTATACAAGGCAAACTTGAATTTTTTCCCACCCTCACAGAAGAAATTCTAGGAGATTCATAACCTCAGAAATAGAGGAAAAAATTAAAACCATGCCAAGCCATTTTAAATTGGACTTCATGATAAACTGAGATTTGATATTCCTGGATAATTACTAATGAGAACACTTTCCCTTTAATTATCTTGTGGTCACCATTTCAAAGGTGATTAAAGCTATTCTTCACTAGATGTGGTTATAGATTTAATGCAAACCTGGTCTTTCTTGTGGTTTTATCACAGCAATTAAATCTGGCTTGCGCACAGACTTTGTGTGGCATGAGGGATTTCACCAAGCAAAATGATTTTAGCCTTCAGGCAATGTTAAATTTAGGAAAAATATAATTAATTATATCAGACAGGTACCTATTATACATCATGCACACATTCTTAGAGACCAGGGGCCCCACTTCTACTCAAAACAGAAACAGTCATTCCTTCCAGCTCTGGTCTTAAGCACAGTAGCAACTGTTGCCCGTTCAGACATGTCTTAATATGATCATTTTTATTATCTGTAGCAAGCAATCATCCGTTCTCTGAGGAGAAACAATAGAAAATTCCAAGTTTTGAATGCAAGTTCTCCCTATCCCATTTTCACTGAGCGTTTCATGGTTCTTTGCTTTCTTTCTGATTGTATGCAGCAGTTATGTCTTGGAAATAACGCAGTGTTAGCCTATTATAGTTACAGGCTATGTAATATGTTTCTATTTAGCTTTTATCTGCTGATTGTAAGATTACCTGATTTCATTTTATTTTTTTCCCCCTGGACTCCTTGATGGGTTTGTTGCTAACTTATCTAATACTGTACAATCCCTCAGCCCACAAAAATCTTCCGATTTAATTAGGGTTTTAGGCCTTCTTCTAAGGAAAAAAGGCTGCATTTTCGAAATGCAAGTAGGCACTCAAGACGCCCATGTCAGTGATACTGCATGTTACTAAAATGTCTTTCATCAGTGGATCTCAAAGCATTTTAAAAAGATTTGCAAAGCATCAGGGAGAGAGAAATGTATATCCAGTTTACAGATGCATGAACTGATAGACTATATGTAAGTCATAGATATGCCATGCTAAACATCAAACCACTCTATTTTTGATTGCATTAAAAAGATAGTATTTGAGATACATGGGTGAGATGGGCATTTTTATTGTTGGTGGGGTTCCTCCCTAATCCTCGGGATAGGTTACCTGTAGGGGAATAGAGCTGGATTTAAAATGCTGCACCTATATGCAAGCATGACATGAAAATGAGGAGATAGAGCTAACTTTTCTTGTTTTGCTTTCCTCTAATGCCTCATAGAAGTTTATTCATCTATCTGATTAAAATAAAATAAAATAAAATATTTAAAGATGGTCCTAAGGAAAAAACAGCAGTAGAGAGCTAGTTTTACAGTTGAGTTATTGAAGTAGAATGCTGTTTGGGAAAATAAGCTGTGAAACCTTACAGAGCTGTTACCAGATTTCATCTGTATGTTCTTTTATTGTTTCTTTTTAAATTCAAAAGCCTTAGTTCTTGAAAGAGTCTTGGAAGTATTAGAGCATTCGGAGCAGTGACATTGTAAAATATAGGGTACTAATCACAGAGTAGCTGTGCAACATACAGCTTTTTCTATCTGTCATATTTAATAACTAGACTATCATATCATTTGATTCTCATGTGCCAGAATCAGAGTCCTACCTCTCAACAGTTTGGAACCATGACAAAAATAATATCACTCAGCCAATCTCATGACTCAAGTGACCTTGGCCTTTGATCCAGTCAGATCTTATCAGATCTTCAGAGGGTCAAGGTACACCTGTTTTCAGTATTTTAGCATTTTAGCCTTAAGCATTAAAGGGCTACAGGGGACACAGGATACTCAGAGGAAAAGGCACTGCTCTGCTCTGCGCGCGCGTGTGTGTGTACGTATGTGTATATATGTAGGCATGTGCCTCTGCCTGGGGTGGGGGATATGTATAATAATGCAGTCTGTTATTTAAAACTGAGTTTAATCCAAAGGAAAATGAGGCGTTTCTTTATTACAGATAGCATACACATTTGAAAGTGCTGTTAATGAAAAATATTTCATTAAAAATGTTCTTGCATCACGCATAGAGAAAGAGAGGCAACTTGGCAGAACAGGTATCATATACATGAAGTGCATTAGCGCTTAACAGCACACAGACATGCTTTGCTGTGTGGGAAACAGCATGATCAGGTGCACGTCTGCCATATTAAAGGATTATGAGAAATGGAGAGGAAATAATACTTAATTCTGAATGTAAAAATATTCTGTTTTTTAAAGAGGCGTCTCTTGAAGCAACCATATTATCAGATATAATACTACAAAATCTTCTTGATTTAGCRCTATAGAGACTATTAATGTTTATGACTGCTTAATTTCTCTTTCTGAAGCATGCAAGGAAGCCATATGCTGGAATGTAGGAGGTTTGTAGCGTGTCCATTTAGTCAGGAATAATATGCAGCCAGAGGCACTGAAAATGGCTATTTTGTTGATAAAAACACGCCAAGGATTTTATTCCCAGCTATGAAGTATGGAATAAACTTTTGATGATCAATGCTGACTTCTATTGGAAAGTTGTGCTGTGTATACACCAGGCTAATGTGTATGCATTGTAAGCTATAGAAATATTATTATCATACAGATCATTGTTTGCAAACGGGAAGCTTAGAAGGCTGTGAAGATAATTTCTCATGACAATTATTATGTACAGTAGGTGTAGAAATTGTTTGCCTGTGACCCTCRGTAATTGTTAGTGAGGCATGCCTGCACATCTATCAGGGAGAAAACGAGGACTCTTCATTTAAAGAAATAGGATGGTTTTACTGAAATATGTATACTGAAGTGTTCTTGAAATTCCCCATCCTAGCCATGATGCAGTATGATCCCAAAGAGCAGAGCAGAAGATTTTCGTTGCATGTTACAGAAAATTATGATTGTCCCACTATAGGAAAGGATCAAGGCATAGTGTTTTTAATCTATTTAATATAAAATGGAGACTGCAGTATTATGCAGAGCTTCTAATCTACAATCTACAATCTACAGCCCACTGCTGTGGGTTCCAAGTAACCATATTTTAATTTCATGGGTGGTTTTCAGTAACAAGGAAGATGGTACAAAATGTTTCCTTCAGTCGCACTAGAACAACTTCCACCATCAGGGACTTCCACCTGGGGCCCTTTTTTAAAATCCCATCATATAGCAGCACTAATTTCACTAAACTCATGGGACTCTTGTGCTTGCAAAAGAACTGCTTGTGTGAGCCAGGGTTATGGAATTAAAACTTCAATATTGCTCTAACAAATCAGGAACGAACAGAAGGAAGCTCACTGTAAAGAAGAGGGAAAAGGGAACGATTACTTGTGCTCTTGTCCTAGTTCGGCTGCAGTTTTCCTTCCAGTGCTCTCTGTCACTTGCTTTTTCTTTATTTTTCCAACTTGTGAGATGGAGGGAAATGATCAAGCTCATCCTGCATATATGTACTGAGGGGGATGCTGAAGTAGACCCAACACTGCCTATATCACAGAGTTGTTAGGGAGGTAAATATGTTCATATTTGTGAAATGCTATAATGTATGAATTATCAATTATGTTAACAATTATATTTTATTTTATATAATATAAGTCAAAGCAGAATGAGCTATATTCCCTGAGAGGACTGGGTAATTTTCTATCCACCTTTCTTTCCACACAGGTGAAATACAGTGTCTTAAAAAGACTTGGATATTGGGTTATTTGAGTTTTTAGATAGGATGAAACATAACAGTCCAGTGTATTGTGGCAGTCACTTTCTTCACAGCCTGCATAATGTTCTTCTTACATCCATCACAGACAATTAAAACGGGATGCATTGGTATAAAATGAGTCTGCAACATTTTCTTTGCCTTCTTTTCTGTGCCCCAAATGATAGAATGAGTCAGGTGAACTGAAGACCTCTTTAAACTGTAGACCTCTTTCTGTTTTTCCCTATCCATTTTAATTAAAGAAAATAAAGCAGCAATCAAACATTTTTTTCTGCCAAAGACTGGATCCTAACTAAATATCCTGGGTTCCTTCCATTTCCTGCCCATCCCCAAATGCCAGCTCTGCGCTCCCCACCACTTTCATTTGACCCCATTCTTTGCAGCTTTAGATACTTCCACCTTTTCCTAAAACCAACAATGTTATTTCTTAAGGGGCAGGGCAAATAAGACACCAGATTCCTGTGGTCACTCCTCTCATCCTTCCCTCTCTCTTTCCTTTCTCACTGGTCTTGGATGTGTTGTGACCTTTCTGTGCACGGCATAGAAAGTACAGTTAAGCAAAGCAATGCTTCTTTCTACAATGCACTATGTGCACCCCTGGACCCGAACAGCAGATTCCTGCCTTGAAAGACAGACCTACACAAATCCTCACAGACAATTGCCAGATGTCCAGGAACATAGTTTAAGGTAAAATGAATTTGGTGGGATTGAAAAGCTACATTCCTTCCTTTTATATTGTCCAAGAGTATTCAATGACTGCACTGAAGTTTTTGTATTAATTAGGAATTTCATATATTGGATCAATCAGGAAACAGATGCAGTTACACATGTAGGAACAAGTTCCCCGTGTAAGTGAAATAGAAGGCATGATAGTCTGGCTCTTGGACTTTGTAGGTATGTATTAGTTGCAAGGTCAAAAGTAAAACTTGTAAACAAACATGTTCTTAGCTTTGACCTTGAAAGTGCCATTTCCTTAATGGGACTGTCACGATTAAAATTAAATTTGTGGGCAAGACTGGGCACTTGCACTTCAAACATATTCCCCCATTAAGGGAAAGGATCAGTAAACTGTATTTCTGCTAGTAATAGGGAATAGATGCTTGGATTTCACTGTTGTAAGCATCATAGAGAATCTAATATTGTAAACTCAAAGATATGAGTGACTGTCTAGTAGTTGGAGCACTGGAGTAGAAACTGGAATATTTGGGTTATTCTAGTCTAAGATCGCTGTTGTATTCCTATGTTGCTTTCAGCTATGAATTTGGTGACTTGACTACAGCTTCTTCATGGTATATTATCAACATAAATAACCTAATCGATACATAGACTAGCTACTCTGCAATCCCAATGCAACCTTTTCAATAAGCTAAGTTAGTCTCAGCGGGACCCTATGCTGTTATCATGCTTCTGGCACTACTCCTTCTTAACATTCTGGAGGAGAGGTCAGATGCTTTTACAGCTGATGTGATGGCCTCAGTGCAAGTACAGACATTCCTGCCTTTGAGTGTCTTTTTATACAACCTGTGGTTTACCTAAACCATTCAGGACCCTGAGAATGGTTTCTCCCCAAGCTTGCTTCATCTCAGGTCAGAAAGTACAAAATTGACTTCATTATCCTTGGTACATATGTAGGCTTTGGGTGTGACAGCTGGGGAACAGGTCATCTTCAAACATATACAAGAATGAAGTGAATGAACTGTCGAGCTTGGAGAATATGGGATAAATACCATGGGATACCATGGGATATAGCCTTGAAGGGAAAAGGGCCCCAAGAAAGCTGGTTAATATTGAAGGATCACTTCCTCCAAACTCAGGAGCAACAAAGAGGAAGTCAGGCAAAAATGCCAGGAGGCCTGCAGGGGTGAACAAGGAGCTCCTGGAAACAAACACAGAAAGGAAGCCTACAGAGGGTGGAAGCAATGACAGGTAGCCTGGGAGGAATACAGAGAAATTGTCTGAGCAGCCAAGGATCAGGTTAGGAAAGCTAAAGCCCTAATAGAATTAAATCTGGCCAAGGAAGTGAAGGGCAACAGGAAAAGCTTCTACAGGTACCTCGGGTATGAAAGGAAGACTAGGGAAAATGTGGSCCGTCTCTGGAATGAAACCAGGAGACCTGGTTACCTGGGATATGGAGAAGGCTGAGGTACTCAAAGACTTTTTTGCCTCAGTCTTCACTGGCAAGTGCTCAAGCCTCACCACCCAAGCCACAGAAGACAAAGGCAGGGAGTGGGAGAATGAAGAACCGCCCACTGTAGGAGAAGATCAGGTTCAAGACCACCTAAGGAACCTGAAGATGCACAAGGTCATGGGACCTGATGAGATCCATCCACAGGCCCTGAGGCAACTGGCGGATGAAGTTGCTAAGCCACTATCCATCATATYTGAGAAGCTGTGGCAGTCCGGTGAAGTTCCCACTGACTGGAAAAGGGGAAACATAACCCCCATTTTTAAAAAGGGAAAAAAGGAAGACCTGGGGAACKACAGSCCAGTCARTCTCACCTCTGTGCCTGGGAAGATCATGGAACAGATCCTCCTGGAAGCTATGCTAAGGCACACAGAGGACAGGTAACTCATTTGAGACAGCCAGCATGGCCTCAACAAGGGCAAGTCCTGCCTGATCAACCTAGTGGCCTTCTATGATGGAGTAACTACATCAGTGGACCAGGGAAGGGCTACAGATGTCATCTATCTGGACCTCTGAAAGGCCTTTGACACGGTCCCCCACAACATCCTTCTCTCTAAACTGGAGACATAYGGATTTGATGGGTGGACTGTCTGGTGAGTGAGGAATTGGTTGGATGATGCATCCAGAGGGTAGTAGTCAACGGCTCAGTGTCCAGATGGAGATCGGTGACAAGTGGTGTCCCGCAGGGGTTCGTATTGGGACCAGTACTGTTTAATATCTTCATCAATGACATAGACAGTGAGATCGAGTGCACCCTCAGCAAGTTTGCAGACRATACCAAGCTGAGTGGTGCGGTTGACATGCCTGTGGTTGACATGTAGAGAAGCCTGGACAAGCTCAAGAAGTGGGCCTGTGTGAACCTCATGAGGTTCAACAAGGCCAAGTGCAAGCTCCTGCACCTGGGTCGGGGCAACCCCTGGTATCAATACAGGCTGGAGGATGAAGAGATTGAGAGCAGCCCTGCTGAGAAGGACTTAGGGGTGCTGGTGGATGAAAAGCTGGACATGAGCCGGCAATGTGCGCTCGCAGCCCAGAAGGCCAACTGTACCCTTGGCTGCATCAAAAGAAGTGTGGCCAGCAGGTTGAGGGAGGTGAGACCCCACCTGGAGTACTGCGTCCAGCTCTGGAGCCCTCAGCACAAGAAAGACATGGACCAGTTGGTCCAAGAAAGACATGGACCAAGAAAGACATGTCCAGAGGAGGGCCACAAAAATGATCAGGGGGATGGAACACATCTCCTAGGAGGAAAGGCTGAGAGAGTTGGGGTTATTCAGCCTGGAGAGGAGAAGGCTTTGGGGAGACCTTATTGCAGCATTTCAGTACTTAAAGGGGGCTTAGAAGAAAGATGGGGACAAACTTTTTAGCAGGGCCTGTTGCGACAGGACAAGGGGGGAACAGTTTTAAACTAAAAGAGGGTAGATTTAGACTATATATAAGGAAGAAATTTTTTACGATGAGGGTGGTGAAACACTGGTACAGGTTGCCCAGAGAGGTGGTAGATGTCCCATCCCTGGAAACATTCAAGGTCAGGCTGGACGAGGCTCTGAGCAACCTGATCTAGTTGAAGATGTCCCTGCCTGTGGTAGGGGGGTTGGACTAGAGGACCTTTAAAGGTCCCTTCCCATCCAAACTACTGTATGATTCTATGATAAAATCTCGTGACTCTCAGAAGACAAACAGCTGAGTCAAAACAGAAGGGAAACACACATGTATTTACATCTCTCTTTCTTCCCTCTGGAAATGACATCTTAGACGTTGGCACCCTGTTCTTGGACTACTTAACAGATGGGTTCATATGTTACTGCCAAAGGGTATTTAGTGGGTCACACTGGTAAGTTGAGTGTTGTCTCCATCCACTCTTGTGCAGCAGCACATGATTGCCAGATACTATTCCCAGATCTATAAATAATCTTGCATATATCATAGATGATGCTGATACGGAAACTCACTAAGGCTGAGTCTGTGTGTCCTTCCACTTCACTGAAGTGGGAACTTTGAGCTGAGATCAATAGGAGGATCAGGCCATAAGAAAAGAGCTGAAAAGCCCTATTGATTGTTTACTACATTAGGAATGCAAAAAAATGTAGATTTTGAATGATGCCTGGTATTCTTAAAAAACATAATGATAAAAAAAATTGTCTGATGCCTTCAAATTAAGTGTTTTCCCTGTTAGTCTAAGCATTTACCTAAGGCTTCTAAATTTATTTCCTAGCCTGACTAGCCAAGTGACCTTTCTGAAGTTATTTATATTGTCTTTATATTTGTATTCAATTACTCAGCATAAATCAGAATGAGAATTCAAGGCCCACTTCTGTTTTATCTTTATCAGTATGCAATGAGCCTGATCCAAAGTCTGCTGAAGGCAGCAGATGGGGCCCCATTGACATTAGCTGACTTTGACTCAGAGCATCATATTCACCACACCAAACTCTGGTCCCCTGTATATTGCATCCCAGTTCAGCCAAGTGACAAGTCRTATGGGTCTCGTGTTCTTGTGTATGTAGAAAAAAAGTTTTGGAGGTCCCTCCACATCCTTATTTAGGTACAAAAAAGGCTACTCTTGGTGTTTAAAAAAAGAAAAGTAAATGTTCTGCTAGCAGCATAATTAAAGGATCCTGRTTTCTTACAGATGTATATGCTGTGTCACAGTGCTACCTGCTTTACACACTGCAAAAAATTCAGATATTCTTTGGGCCTCCTACAACACCTCCTGCAGCAGTAAATTTAGATTTCATAAGATCCCTATCACTTCTTTGGGTCACTWCTGATCTTTTTTTGACCCGTTAGATGACCAGAGGACAGCAATGTATTATAACTAGTGCCAAGCTACAGGAGGAATTCTCTCCATGGAGAATTGATATGGTCTTTCTCCTCTGTTCAGGTGCTGATTTTCAAAAAACTTATGAAATCTAATTAATTTTGGGACTTCTAACCTGATCTAGGATGAAACAAGTCTGTCAGACTGGGAAGAAATTAATCACTGAAGGCTCAAAGTCAGCTGGTGATGTGGGCAAAGAAACTGGTCACTAATCTCAAAGTCGTTAAGAGGAGGAGAAACAGATGGTAAATAAGCAGTATGATTGCATAAGCCTGATTTCTGCTAAATATTTTAATTCTCTGTGCCAACTGTGGGCCAGGTAATTATTGGCCTTTTCATGACAAAATGAATACAAAACAACTTTTTTTTTTGTTCTTTGTTAATCCACACAAAGGCGTGGGAAGCAACTTGTAGTCCTGCTATGCCATCCTGCTTCAGGAAAGGTGCAGAAATCAATGTCTTTATGTTTTCTTTATCCTTTCATGAAAAGCCCTCAGAGAGTAAGATATGGTGTGCTGTCTTTTGGTGCTCTTTTGGCAGATACCACCCCAGAATGGACAGGGAGGTTTCTTTTTTTTTAGTACGTGGATAACTTTTTCCAGTGGAGTCTGTAACTTAACATCATAGGCTGTTCCCTGTCTGCAGTGCCTATGTCATCAGTTCTCCACATAAAACCTTCATGTGTTAACTGGGACAAAATGCACTAAGGATTTTCACATGATCAATGACAACCATTGGGATTAATGAAGACTGGCTCCAGCCATGGGGTCACAGATGAATTTTCCGACTCTGATTCTTATAAGTTCAGCAGACCTAGTAGGGAAAACCTCTATTCAGCACTTCTCTTTGTGTTTCTCAAAGCTTTAATGCAATGTGTATTTTTGCCTTGCAGTATATGAAGCCTGATGAATACTGTGTAAGACGCTCAGTTTGTTAAAATATGCTTTTGTGCCATTTAATATATTCTTACCTTTTTTCTGGGTACACAACCTAAGGAGGAAATATGTCAGCAGCCATGCTAAAACCATTGAAATATCTGGGAAAGAAATCGTCCATGAGTCTCAACAAATCATCTTTTTACAGCATTGCATGTTAAGAATTCATTTAAGAAATGATCCCCAAGTGGCCACATGTGAACACTGTGCCATCCTAATCTATCTTTTCCCGACTATTAGGTTGATAATGGGGATTCCTTTTCACAGTCATTATGCATTGTTGTCAGTCTTGAGCCAGTTTTATGACCTGTGTCCAAGATGTACCCTCATTCTCATTAAAGGCTTAAAATGATCTATTAATCTCTTGCTTTGTTTCTCCAATTTTTCTGGCTCCCTATAGAACTTCAAAATGTTGGTATTTTTTAGATGGCAGGGAACCATCATAGCTAGAACTATGATCCATTCTTGGTTCAACAACCAGAGCTTTTCTATTGTGAGCACCAACTTTCAACAAGCAAATCCAACACAGTTTAACATCCAAATGACTGTGTTGAATTCCAGCRGTAGTACTGATGTAACATAATAATGAAACCTCTCCTGTGTCATATTGGCAGTGTATGCATGTAGGGTGCACCCATAAAGTTTAGTTATTGTCATTATCTGTTAGAATATGCAGTCAGTGTCCATGTAAGTATTTTGCATCATTTCTAGAAAGTAGCGAAGATATGGTCCCCTTTAAGACTCCCAAGAGAGATTTCTTGTTTTAAGTTTATAGTATAGTTTGGCCATTTAAGGTTTTAAAATAACAGCTTCCTCCTGCCCAACTTTTAAAGCTCTCCTAATCAGAAAATGGAAGTCAGTCAGTCTTGGTTTAAAAAAATACTTTTGATGCACAGCACATCATTGAAAGAAGGATGCAGTAATAATTTAAAAATCATAGTAAAAATTTATCAAGGGTCCAACACCAGTACATTGTATATTAGGAGAAGTTCTTGTTTTAGTGAACTTGATAATAAACAGACTATTCTATTCAAGACAGCACAATCAGTATAAGAATACAGTGAAGGAAAAAAAGTCCAGGCAAATAAAGTCTGTTACTAGTTCATATTCCCCTGTCCTGGAAGTGTAGCAATCTGGGTAAACGAAGGTAGACTCTCAACCCTCGTTTTTCCTGACTGATTGCTAGCCATAACCTGCTGGTATTGGAATTAGAAACTGTCTGCACACTCTGCTCTCTATTTGGCTGACAAAGTACTAACAGAGCAAATTGTAGGTTATTTCACTTTTCAACATGGGCTGTCACTCCCTAAGTTTGCTGATATGGTGGCACTGCTCTGCACCGTCTCTATTGGAGTTCTTTAAATAAATAGGGTGAAAGTGAATGGGTAGGCTCTTTGCAACTCTGGTGTCAGCTGTGTGCTGATAGTTCTCCACTTACCTACATTGCCTGATCATTAGTTTGATCACTACCTAATGCCTGATCATTCTTCCTGCAGAGCTTGCTGTTTTATTAAACTGCTTCACTAGTATTGTGAGTCTCTAAAGCTGGGTTATTTTCTCTTGAGAAAAGAAAAAAAGATCAGAGATTCACCTACCCTAGCAGAAATTGTACTCTCCTTGGTAAACTTCTGTCCTTATGTACATACCAAATTAATAAAATTGCGATACCTGATGAAATGACTGACACACAGCTACTTTTGTTTATACATATTGCCATCAGTTTACATGTTAATAGACAAAGTGAGTGTTTATGGCAATCATATTTAATCCTACTCTCAATAGATCAGATGTGAACTGTGGGAGGTTGGCCCACTCTCACTGCTTCTGCTTTCCACCAATGTTTGGAAATACACCAATTTTCCTGAAAGAATCTCCTTACAATATACTGCATGCTTCCAGGCACCAGCTGCCTCCTAAAACACATCACCTGTGGACTGATGCCATGTGACCTTGTTACTCATCTATCAACCTATTTCTGTCTCTCTGTTTGTCTCAGGTATTTTTAATGTGTCCATCACCATGGTTTCTCATACTTCTTAGTACTTACCCCTTAAATGTTTAGTAAGCTTAGCTTTTAACATTCCTGTGCTTTGATTAAATCTTCCTTGCTTTCAGACCCCCGCTGAAGGCAGTGGAATTATTTCTATACATTTTAAAGGATATGGATCATTCTGTAAGACCACACAGTAACTTTACTGTCAGTTTTAACTATTGTGGATTGTATTTAAGTGGCATCAATAATAAAATTGTCTGATGTGATTTCCTAAGCAGTGGATGACATCCCAACTTTTTTGAAAGTAGGGGTGGTTCTGCTATGAACTTTACTGTGGACAAAACCCTACTTGTTTGTTTCAACTTTTCTTCACTTGGTTTACCACTGATGGCATGATGATTTGCAATCCTGATTCTCTCTTCATTCCATATTTGTTATCTTTGCTGTCCATCTTTGATTCTTTAACAGAAGTTTGATATTTACTGAATATTCTGAATGTGTGGGATTATTGATGGCATGGTTTCCATACACAGATTGGAAGTACTATATTTGTACAGATCTTAGTCTCTTTTTGAACCTAGCATGGCTGGAACTTTAGGTGCTATTGGATTAATAAATTACACCCACTCCCATCTTTGTTGTTATTGACAGCCATGTACCTGTGTTATGAAATGCACCTGTATTATGGCACTTTTATGACGACAGTGGTCCCTCTGTTTTTTTTTAAAAAAATGATCTAATTTAAAACTGTAACTTAATAAAATGAAATCCATTAATATCCAGTTTAGTTTACAAATACAGAAGGTCCACTTTTGGCTCAACACCTTTAAGAAATTGGATCTGTTTAGATTTGGGGAGCAGATGGGAAGAGCTGGCATCTATCATACTTAGAATTTTTTATTACAAACAATGCTAGATATGTGTACCATGACATTCTCTAGAACACTGATGTGTCACTCATGTCATAGGCCCCATTCTTACGGCTTCTTGAGAGCGAAATGTGAAATTTTACACTTCACTGGACTATTCTAATTTCTGTATCAAGTTAATGGTGGCATTACTATGCCAAAAAGYTCCAAACTCATAGGACTGTCTTATAGTCACCAATATGTATTAGAGAACTATTTATTTTGTGTTCTTCTGATGTGGTTCTAGCCCTAAGATTGCGTTCAGACCATATATTCAGAGTTTTCTCAGCAACAGTGAAGGCTAGAATTGCCAGTAAACAAACAAACAAAGCCCATTTAAGATTAGTGAGATTTGTATGTTAGAATCCTGTTGAATTTGTCGTCTATGACTGAAAACAAATCACTGGTAATTTAAGGCTTGAACAAAATCAAGATAACTAGTAGTGATGAGTTCAGTATTAGTAATGGACTGTGAAAAATCACTTTACCTTAGTAGATCCATAGTCCATCTTGCATGATTATGAAAAAATTCTTATACAATCCTGGCCCCAATCCCTTTTGAAGTCAAAGAAAAATTTGAAGATGGCTTTGCTAGAGCCAAGATTTCTAGCTTTATATTTAGGATCTGTTTCTCTGGGGTGCTTTTTGTTGATGGTTCTGGAGCATATTTGCCTGATATGTTACTTGTGTTACTCCTACTTACAGAGGAGGCAGAAGTGGTGTTGCTTTCTGACGTGCACCCTTTACACAGGCAGGTTCCCCAGTTCCTGGCGCTGCAGCCYTTGCTGCCACTGTAATACGTTCCTTGGACCTGCAACAGCAGGACTGAACCCTGGATCCTGGGATGTGCTGTCAGTGAAGTTCATACGGTTGCAGTGCAATGCCAAAGGTAGTGGTGCCTCCTGCCAGTGATGCTTGGCCAATACTGTGGATCTATCTGCCTGACTGATTAGGTGACACATACCAGATACAAAGTAGCCTCTTAGTTTTTGAGCAGGACGCGCACACTGTGTTTTCTTCCTTTTCTTCTCATCCTGTAAGCTTTCATAAGCTAGAATGCTCACGTATGACAGAACATTGCGTTTGATGAAAATCAGTACTCTTTCATCAGCTAGTCCTGCTTTTACAGTGCTGCTGATGAATCCTTAGAGATGTAGACTGTACTAATTTGCACCAGTAGCACTGGCAGTATACTTAATAGGACTGTCCATAGCTATGGTTTATGTGTTCCTATTGCACAGCTACATGCATCTCTGCCTGCTTATTAATGTTTCCAATAGATTGGTTGGAAAAAGAAGATGTATCATCTATTACACCTTAGTTTACTGTTAAATCCCTAGTCACTGAAACTGACCTTTCCAGTTCGATGGGCTATTGCTCTGAAAGCCCGGAAATATTTAGCCAAGGTGTCTAGCCCAAAGTCTATTCTAGCCTGTCAGTATCTTATTGTCTGCCCAAAGGTTTAGTTTCATCCTATAAAATAAAATTTTTGTCCTATTGTGTATAGCCTGCTGTCCTTCATGTTTATGATAGAAAAAGAGCAAGTATGCACTCTTCCAGCTGACTGGAATATCAAGACTCTTTGCACTGTCATGGCCTTCAGTTTTCTTAGAAATATGATTCCAGTTTTGAATGTAAAAGAGTTGCAGGGAATTAAGTCTTACCCAATTTAATTTTTGGTCTTGTGCATAGTCTATGTATAATTGCTATGCATTAAAATGTACTGGACTAAATGTTGGATATTCTCTGATGATGAATAAAGTTCTTGTATAGATTGATAAATGCTGTATCTTTCTATGTCTGGAAAACTCATAAGATACATGAAATAAGAAAAATGTATAAATATATATTTTTAAAAAATATTTATGTTGTTACTCAATACTTGTTAGCCTGCACCACCACCAATTCAGATGTTAGGGTGAGTAAATTGGGTTACCGTTTTGGCCATCAACATCTAGCAGGTTTCTAAATACTTATCTACAAAGATATTCCCCAATATGGCTACTCCATATGTTCCCTTAGGTACTGACTTATGAGTTTAGATATTTATTATACTATTATAAAAACTTCATGCAATGATCATTTGTTGATGTGTTTGATTAGAATACTTTCAACATTAATCTTTATCAACATGTAAGTTAACAAAAAAATAATGAGTGACTCCTTTCTTGGAAAAAGGATATTGTTCCCTTGAGCATATTATTTTCTTTTCACTTCCCTTTTAGTTACACACTGCAGGGGAAATGAAACAGAATACAAAGTTGAATCAATATAATGGCAAGCGTAAAAAAAACCAACACAACAGTGATCACTATCTTTTGTTGCTGGTCTGGAATCTCTCTCCTAAATTTTTCATAGCATATAATGTAGATGCATTAATGAAGAGTTAAGAAATAAAAGTTTGTTATATAATAACAGGAATTAATCTGATTTTCTTTTATAAATAGTTAATAAATAATAGATTTTCTGAATTTTTTGAGTAGGACTTTCCTTGACATTTGCAGAAAGAAATAAAATTTTTTCTTTACACATTCTATAGCAAAAAATACAGTTAGAGACTGGGCTATTTCCTTAAGAGTAGATTCATGACCAAAACCCCTTAATTTCAGATGTAAAGTGGCTTGACTGCATTCATAAACTGAGCCATGAATTCTTTTCCATCTGAACTTAGGTTCTTTGATTTTCACTGAATGACTGACCATTTCAGCACGCTCTCCTGATCGTACATAATTCAGTCCTTGACCATGACAAACCAATCATTCACAACTGACCCTTGAAATTAATTAATGCCAATCACTGCTATCAGTCAAGAGACATTCTGAGGGATTTCAAAAGAAGAGATTGATATTACATAGTGCTAAAGGTAGATGTAGAAAATGCAGTCAGTCAGAGAATTTCAGAAGAACTTAAATTACATTTATAGATAGCTAACATCCTTTCTAGTACATGTAGTTACAAGATGGTAGTCGTCAATGTATACCAAAGCTGGAACAAGTGCTCAGTGTGAAAATGCTAATTTTCAGATACTTATATCTTGAAAACCATAGGTGGTCTTGGCATGGAAAATAATATGCTACCTCCAAATTTGAATCTCTAAAGCATAGCAGGAGGCAGATCTAACCAGCACTGTGACCATATGTGTTTGGGATTTCATACACAATAATTAATTTCCATTCTGTAAAAATGAATAATTTAATATAACATCCCACATCAAGAGATGCAAAGACAAACTGATACTTAAAAAAAAAAAAGCCATTGAACGAACTTTTTTCCTAATCAAAAGCAACTTAAAATGTTACGAGTAAAAATAAAATGAAAACTATTTAACTGCTTTTATTTCTCAACATAAGAATCTTATGAAGACTGCCTCTTGGCAATTGAAGGATGTTTAATTGAATAAAGGACTTGGAAGAAATATGTAATCTGCAAACGGATGCTATCTGTATACGTACCTAATATCCATGTTCTTTTCTAACTGTGCTTCTAGTTACAACCATGTTTCCTCTTTCCTGTTTGATTTGCATGTGAAGATGAACCATCATCAAAATACTGAGTATTTTTACCTAAACTCAATAAACCTGACACACCTGCAGGCTAAGTCTCTTCATTGAAACAGTGATAACCAATAGGCTTTAATGTCATACTCTGACACAGGTCAGCTCCATAAAAGTCTTTCTGGAAATTATCATTCTGGTGTCAGATGATCAACAACATCAATGCTGTCGTGTCATCTGGGGGGCTACTTTCCCCATGAAATGAGAGGTAAAGCATATATTGTCACTCTCTATGTCTGCTGAGAACATATTCACACCAAACTATCCAACACGTGGTACTTGTATAAAAACATGTTGTGCCAAATCTTCTCTCAAGTGATACTTGAAGTTTCTAAAAAAAACCCCTGTTAGCTGATGCATTTGTCTCCTGTTTACCACATTCAGCTGCCACTCCTAGCTCTGTCCAAGAGCAGAACAGCCTTTTTTTTCTCCAAATAAAAAACCAAGTCACGTYGAGAGAGAAACAAGAACTGAATCTTTAGATTTGAATTGCTCTGCTAGCAGAAGATTGACTACAAATCAAAACCACGTGCCAGCCTGGAAATTTTTAGCCACCAAAAACTGTTGATCGGTGCTGAAGGGGGGTTTCAGAAATCCAGTTAGGCTCCTAGGCACATTTCAGAATCCCACTAGATGCCAGTCTGACTACATATCTCAGAAAAATGTGGTCCTTGTGAATGGCCTCTAATCTCTAATACCTGCTGGATCCTGATCCAAACTGTGGAATTAGGCCTGGATCCAGGTCCTACTGTGCAGCTAAAGCTCCCCATAGCTGCTAATGACAGAGTAATCTTTATTGCAGAATGGTGGAGGCTTCTGGGAGATACATGTGCCTTTTGGGGTGTTTTGCATAGGGTATATCATAGAGCTGATGGCTGCCAGTCAAGAAGAAGGTATTCCTCCACCCTTCTCTGTTTTGGGTGTCAGGGTTGCATTATATTACTAAAGAGCACCTATCAGTAAGCGAAGAACAGCATTCATTACTTTATGAGTAGAAAAAATGTTGCTTGATTTTGTTGTTTGATTGGGTGTTTGTGAGTAAGAGAATAGCTGATTTTTATCTTTCAGAGCAGCATAGCTGGAAAGGCAATCAGGGACCAGACTTCCAAAGCCCAAAACCAGAGACAGGGGCTAGCTGTGCTGTTCCACTCCTAGTATCTTGATAAATCACACTCGTTTGCAGTGGGTGTGAAGACTGTCAAATGGAAGGATGTTGCTAATGATGACATTACTCCCATTACACAGCTTTTGCTTTTCTTAAGCAATGCTTAAAAACTTGTATCCCATGCTCTGCTACTTGTGGTAGCACTGACATCTGTTCTTTTTAGGTTGCAACACAGTCTTGCCAGATCTACAGTCCACCAGAAACACTAGTTGGAATTTATCTACATACACACATATATATGTTTTCCTTAAAAATGCTGGTTCAGCAAAGAATTAGCAGTGTAGTGATTTTTGACAAAATTTTCAGTGAGGTGGTTTCTTAGGTTGGAAGTTGACTGTTCTAAAAAATAAAGTAGCTTGAAATGTTACCATGCCAAATTTAGTTTCTGTATTGAAGAACCCCCTAGAGATGATTATGTGAGAATGATAGAGATTTCCTCCCAAGTATTTCTGTTCATCTCTCAAAGTATATCTGATTGTGCCCCTGTACTCGGCACTGGTGAGGCCGCACCTCGAATACTATGTTGAGTTTTGGGCCCCTCACTACAAGACATTGAGGTGCTGGAGCATGTCCAAAGAGCAACAAAGCTGGTGAAGGGTCTAGAGAACAAGTCTTATAAGGAGCAGCTGAGGGAACTGCGGTTGTTTAGCCTGGAGAAAAGGAGGCTGAGGGGAGACCTTATCGCTCTCTACAACTACCTGAAAGGAGGTTGTAGTGAGGTGGGCATGGGTCTCTTCTCTCAGGTGACAAGTGATAGGATGAGAGGAAGCAGCCTCAGGTTGTGCCAGGGGAGGTTTAGATTGGATATTAGCAAAAAATGTCTTCACTGAAAGGGTTGTCAAGCATTGGAACAGGCTGCTCAGGGAAGTGGTTGAGTCACCATCCCTGGAGGTATGTAAAAACCATGTAGATGTGGTCCTTAGGGACATGGTTTAGTGGCGGACTTGGCTGTGCTAGGTTAAGGGTTGGACTCGATGATCTTAAAGGTCTTTTCCAAATTAAATGATTTTATGATTCTATACCAGGAGGCAATGTAATGTAGCATTCCTGCTACGTTTAAGCTAACTTATGTACGAGACATTCTAGTTTACTAGAGAGCTGCCTAGCCACAGCTGTATATTCCTCATTGGCCAGATATTTTTTGTCCACACTGAGCTCCCTAATGTCCTGGCTACACTGCCAGGAGCACCTGAAGAGGTTTGCAAGTTCTTTCACTGCAGTAAACTTGTTACTGTGTGTGACTTCAGTGAAGATGCACTCTTAGCTCACTTGGCTACTGCTACCTACGTGAGTTGAAATGGCTCTGAGACAGCAAAGTGGGAAGGATAACTAATGGGTTTAACTAATGTCTTTCAGTACAGCATATCTCAACAGAAGGTCTGTTGTCCTTCTGCAAGGACTGCTTTTTGCTGCTCTGACTGTTGTTAATGAAGCTGCAGCTCGCTTCTGTCTACCCCTGGTTTCCGGTGTCTGGATTGGTTTGAGGTTGAGAGTGGTTTCCTGTTTCTGTGCAGCTCTGGGGTAGTCTAATTGAAACGACATGTCAGCAAATATGTGTCCAGTGTGAGTAGGGAAAGAGCCAAGGTCCGGTTTTCTGCAGCAAAGTGAGTGAATATAGAAATCTCCGTAGAAATAGAAGAAAAATCAATAAGCTGATGTTTGATGTGAACAGCAAAGTTTGTCTCCTTCTAGGAAGGCTGGGCAAGTGCATGGAGGGGAGCATGGGCCTTCTGCAAGAAGGACAAGACAAGGAAAAGAATAAGAGGAAATATTAGTGAAAGGGGAAAATCTGTTCAGTAATTGTCCTCTTGTTTCTTCCAACTTGACTCTGCACGTATGAATAAATAGAATTGAATGAGGAAAATACTAAATCTGTATATCGAGTCCTCAAGAACGAATCCATCAGAAACAGCTTCAAGTTCATATGCTAAGCACAGAAATTATTATGAAAAAAAAGGGCGATTCCAAGTATTGCTCTGTGTTATGAAGTGGTTTTTTGGGATAGTTAAGGAAACCATGGCTATTGTGTGAAGAATGTATCCATTCACATGATTTGATTGAATTTCCAGCACTATTACTTTGCAGCTACCAGTCTCTTGGATGCAGTATCTTCTTTTTGACATATTTTAGCAATCCCAACAGACAGTAAGAATCCATTGTTTCATGCAAAATGCATACATAAAAACAAATGATGGACTTGGTCCAAAAGGGCTGACAGTCTAAGGTGCAGATCTTGCATTCAATTAGTTGGAAGCATAAGACTACTCATGCTTTCTCCTACACAGAGTATACCCTTCCAAGGAACTTTAAATCAGCAAGCAAAACGAGAACTGTGTCTAAGTCTTGGCAGATCGTACATCTAAATGCACCAGCTAAACAATGGCAATGTTACTGAAAATTTACTCTTCCATTTTTATTGATGGAGAAGTAAAGCACACAGTCTCATTGCTGCATCTCTTCAGTTCAAATTCCAGTTGCCCACATTGTCTAGTGTGGTCAAGGGTACTATGAAGTACCTTCTTCCCTGGAGAGAGGAGTGTGGGAGAGCATATTGGTGCACTGGAGAGGGGCTGAGGTGTGTCTGGGACTGCAGTAATGTGGTCTGTCCTCAGCCCTGAGGTATGTGTCATCATTGCTATTCACCTGGATTGGGAAGTTCACTTTTTGCCCTCACCTGGAGTTCTTCTGACGTGTTCTGCTTTCCCAGTCACTTTTTCTGAATCCACTGAATCACAGCTTGCTACAGCATGCTGGCACAGTGATTTCAGTATGGAGGACAAAGGAAAGAAATGTTTGGGTCCTTTATAAATGTCTGTCTGATAGGTAGTCTAAGTTTAAAGAGATGGGAGAGAACATCTGGGTGTTCTTCTAAGAGTTATGTGGCAGGTTGTGGCCTGTATTCATCTTCTTCAAGGTCCAAACCAGTTTTGACAGTAGTTTTCCTTTTGACAGTAGTTTTCCCATGCATAGGGTTACTGCAGTCCTTATACAGGAGAGATGAATTTGGATCTCAGTGCCAAAACTACAGATAAACCAGAGGAAGAATCTGAAGTTAAACCCACATCACCTTTGTCCCATTCTTAGGCACATGAGCAATTGTCCTTTGTTCCCTGTTTATTTTCCTGAATGGTAAAAGTTGAGATGGGTTCAAGAGAGACTGGACAAGTTTATAGAAGAGAAATCCTTTGAAGATTGCTAAATATGTAGAAACCACATCCAGCTCTGGAAGTCCCATACTGAAAACAGTTGGTGTCTGGGAAAGTATTAGCTGAAGTATCATGCATGCTTGTTTGCCCTACTCTTCATCTTCCTTAGCCATCTGGTAATGACCAGACTTTTTAATTTTTTTTTTTTCCAAGTTGAGGTGTGGGGTGATTCAGACACCCTTTCCTTTTTGTTACAGATAAAGTCACATTCCTTCTCTTGCTATAAACCAGATGTTTTTGATGTTATTCTAGATCCCCCTTTTTCACACCAGAAGACAGCATCACAGGCTGCACAGGAACTTATTCCTCATAAATGCTGTCTTGAAGGTGGTGGAGATTTTCTCAGTCTTCCTCTGATTCTGCCACAGATTTGAGATTCACCAGTGCTGGGGGAGGCCCAACCCCTACTATAGGTCTTGACCTTGTGCTTTACTAGGTAAGACACTTGTTCCTAGCTCAGTGCCATCAGGGATTTTTTTTTTTTTTTTTTTTTATCTTCTCCTCTGGTGGGTTCTGTAACTTCTGTCTTGGATGTTCTTTTTACCAGGTTCTGCTGTGTGTCATTCTGTCTCCCTTTGGATTAATCCAGAGCTGGGGATGGGGGAGGAGGCCCTTGATGACTTCTAGAAGACTTGTGCCCACTGTAATGGTCAACTCCTCTATGGGCTGCTCCAGCTGATAGGTCTTTGGTCCTACCCAGCATGATTTTTTCCCTTCACGCTTTGATAACCCTGCTGCAATCTGTTTATTATTTTAACAGGGGTTTCTATTGTGCCTTCCAACTTTTCTGTCTGGGACATACATGGCAGTGTAAGCATTATGGGTTATAGGAAACAATAGCATTATTTATGTAAATGTAAAAGGTGGCAAAGTGTTTTTTGGTTCTGTTCAGGCCTGTAATATCCTATGCCAAGACTGAAAGAGCTGAATCCTACTTTCTTAAATCCAAATGGACTTCTAGTTGTGAAATACAGTAACTGAAAATGCCACTGTTTTAGAAAAATGAAATAAATTAGTGTTGAAAACTTCTCCATGCCACTCTGGCAGACGTTATTTTCTTCTGCTTGATCAATATTGCCTTTAGGGCCATATCACTTTGTTCCTGACTGTGAATCTCTGTCAAGAGCGACAAGATGTTTGACCAGCATTGTGTTATATTCTCGTAGAACTTCTAACAATCACAGCTCGTTCAAAGCCTTCCACAAACCAATTCAGGGTTTGAGTCAGGGCACAGATGCAGAAGTGGTTAAACTGGTAAATACTTCAGTAWCTCAGACAGTGTATTCACATGGTTGCTGGTGTGTAGTAAAATGGTATACTGGCTAAAGACATTTTTCCACTTTGGTGAATAAAGAGTTAATTGCATGGAAGGCGAATCTTGCTTCTCCTTGCGCAGATGTGGGGTATCAGGGAATGACAAAAAAGTGTCTGTGAGACAGAGGGAGACAGTGTTTAGGAAATTAACCTCAGTTTTAGGAAACCATCTAGCCAACCTGGATCTGATTACCAGATTGAACTCTGGACATYGAGAGTTTTGTTAATTTTTTTCACCCTTTTTTTCCCCTAATAATATTTTGCTTTGATTTCTGGTCATAAAGATTGTCCCAGAAATTATACCTGAGCTTGACTCAATCTGTTTTTTCTGCATCATGTCACTTGCTTACACTATATAAGCCAGTGTTTTGGCAGATTTGATCCTTGGTAAGAAGGGGGACAGGTCAGTTTTGAAAAAACAGAGTGCGGATCAAAGAAATGAAAAGAATACAACTTTTTGTTAGGACAGGAATAGAATGTGAAGAAATAGGAGACCCTTAAGAGCCTTTATTGATAAAGTTGTGGAAATGAACTTTATTTGCCAACCCACGTTTACTTTTGTTAAAACACAGTTTTTCTCTTTATGCTAATAAACAAAATTTTGATCACTCTTTTCAGCCTATCCTTACTTGTTTTCTAATGGGCTTGCGATTTTTTTTTTTTTTTGCAAATGTCTGGGAGATCCATCACCCCAAATAAGTGGACTTTAAAGGTCAAGAGAGCTCTTATCCTTTTAGTTCCTTTCATGAGAGCTCTGAGCAGCAGGCACAGCAATCTCAGCATGGACTCAACGATATTTCTTCACAATGTAGCCAGAAACTGCATGCCTGCAGGGTAAAACAAAATTACCAGTGTTCCCCCATGAACGTCCTACACCTCGAGAGGCCACAGCCAGCTACAGAGCAGTTAGCTGCATGGCTGAGCACTAGCAGTAAATGCTTACTTCAATTGTGGCAACTGCCACTCAGAAGGGATGCATTTAATCTTGAAGGATAGATGTCTCAAGACATCTCCCCTAAGTGACACAAAGTCTCTGGATGAAGAAAGGAGCACTGAAGGGTTCTGTATGTAGACGGTTTGTCTCTGAAAGTGGGGTAAGTGAAAAGAATTTCGGTAGCTGCTAATAAATTAGCTTTAGTATTAATCTAGTCCTTATGTAGAATGAAAATGGCTAATGAATGCACACAGGAAAAAGTGAAACCTGACAACATAGATATTGGTATTAACCAATAACATGATAAAGAAAACTCCCTTTTCTCATTTTGCCTATTATTATTGAAGGCAATGCAGAAATGTTTGCAAATTTGCTTAGAAACTATTTTGATTAAGCCATGCAATACAGCTGATGAGAACCCAGAATTCAAAATCTACAGAATATTCCTTTGGGACTAACACTGCTAAAAGAGATGGCCTAGGGGAGAGGGAGCGTGAGTGAATTGCTGCTGCCTATGGATCCCAGTGAGGCCTTCTGGACACCATCACTCTCCTTGCCCGAGAGAGTCAGAACCTGTTGCTAATCACTATTAAGCATCCTGTAAGAAAATGGCAATAGCACTGAGATTTCTCGGAAGATAAGCAGCAATTAAGGTCAAGTATGAGTGAAATGGGTACAGTTTCTCAACAGCACCAAAGGGTCTAGGGGTCACTGTAAGGATTTAGGCTGCAAACTCATCCAGGCAATTTTGAAAACTGTGGGAGAATTATTACAGCATTATATAAAATAGATTTTTAAAGCTTTTGCTGCTGTCAGTTACTTTGTGAATTTTAAAAAAGTATAACCTGAAGGTGTAATAAATACTGTGCAACCTTATCTGAAAGGAACTTTAGGTAACTTACTGTAAATGCACATACATGCACATGATTCTTTCTAAATATATTGGCCTATTTACTATGGTAGTTACCTGTTTAAGACTTGCAGTTATATTAAGTAAAATAGTGTGCCTGGGCTAATACATTTTCAGAGGGCCTATTTGTTTTACTGAAGAATTTATTGCAGCAGTAATAACTGTCAGAGTGAAAGCGTGGTTAAAGTGCTAGAGACAGGACCAACTGCAAAGGGTATCTATCAAACTATCGACTTCCTGCCAGCGGTGTTGTGAACTCTTTTGTCATAAACTCAAGCACCCAGAGTTGAAACCTCGATCAATGAAAGGGGAATCTGGTATCCAGCTCTTTTAGAGAGGGCATCTCTTCTGTTTGACCCATTAGGACACAAATAACAGTTTTTATACAGTGCAAGTTTGATTTACAGCAAGCTTTCAGGTTAGCTAGTGACATTTATATTTTAAACAATGTGAACGGCACTTACCATCTGAAAGAGTTAAATACAGGGCTCCCAGTTGCACTCTAATAAAAAGTTTTAGCTTTGTAACCCACAAATAGAAATTTCATTACACTGGGCAGTTATTTGCCTTGCAGAATTTTATTTCTTTTTCTTTTTTTTTTTTTTCTCCTTGATTTCATTTCACTTTTAGCATGCTGGTACCATGGAGAATACGGTCTTGTCTGAAAATGCTGCCGACTGCTGTTCCCTCAGCATTCCCAAAGGCAGTATGCTTGGCAGTATGCCTCTGTCCTCTATCGACATAATTCACCTACTCACTCTCCAAAACCCCTCTGTCTCTCAGAGCTTCTATTTCACTTGTAGCTAGAAACTTGTTTAAAAATTCTACAATATTATGATCGAAGTTATAGATACAGTGTAATAAAAACTTTCTGAATAATTTGTATTTCTAACCTATTCCTAAAATCACTTTGTCATGTAGCAGCAATGTGAATACAAGCTGTGGCACATAGGGCATTTCATTCTTAGGATATATGTATATCATAGAGTCATAGAATCATAGAATAGTTTGGGTTGGACGGGACTTTTAAAGATCATCTAGTCCAACCCCCTGTCCTGGGCAGGGACATCTTTCACTAGATCCAGTTGCTCAAAGTCCCATCCAAATTGACCTTGAACACTTTGAGAGATGGGGCATCCGCAACTTCTCTGGGCAACCTGTTCCAGTGTCTTACCACTCTCATTGTAAAAGTTATATATATATTATTATATAGTGCACGCTTATAAGTATTTTAATTATGGCCATTTATAACTAAATGCCATGTGTTGTAACCTAGTGTGAGAGACATTCTAGAAGAATCATGTTAAATGTGTGGACTAGGTTTGTTGATATCTAGGGCCTCACAGAGTTTGCTTTTTTAAAAATACGGACAGCAGAAGGACCCAAACTCGGGTCTCATTCAGTTCAAAGATGTGCTTGCCAACTGGAGGCAACTGGGTCACACTTTGCTTGCCTCTGCAGAATTCCACTGGGAATTTCATTTTCGGATCAGTGCATCTGGTTGCTGGACATGCAAATCTCCCTAGACGTCTTCTCCTCACTTTTGTCGAGCTCAGACTGGCTAGCTGGGGTTAGTCAAGTTGTGGACAGAGTCTTTTTTGTCATGTTCTGGTGAGTGCCCTGTATGTGTCTGTCCCATGAATGGGACAACAGATCATGCTACCCAGGGTATTTCACTGCTGTGCAGGGTTAGACTGCGTGCTTCTCAGCGTGTGAACACTGAAGCCAGTGCTTGCCTGCTGCTCTATGTACATTAGTAATTTTTAGCAAGATTTTTGATTCATGTGAAGAAATTTGGATATAATTGTTTTTCTTATTTTAGAGCTCCAGTAGAAGTGAGGGGCAGACATCAGCTTGCTTTGTCATTGCTTGCTGCAGTCTATTTACTTTTTGGAGACTGGGGGGAGGTGCTCATTTATATTATGCCTTTCATGTGTGTTTCCTATTTTTACAAGGGGAAACTTTCATTGAAATTTGAGTTCTGTGGTGCCGTTAGCTTGATCATTACAGTATCATTTCAATATGTTTTGCTTCAGTGCAAGCTTTCACAAATATGTTCCATTTTCCCATCAACAAGAAAAATGGCCTAGGTAGATTGTTGCTGTGTGTGTGGTACAACAGCCTTGTACCTCAGAGGAAGAACTTTTCTCCTGCCTCAGAAACAGAACTTTTCCCTTGGTAGATGAGATTTTTTTTTGCCATCTGTCTGAAGCAAGGTGATATATTACAATACAAGAATGAAACAAAAGTTTAGTGCATTCTGGATGTTATACAAAATACATTGCCAGTTTCCATCTTTGCGTAAGCCCTTTTTCTTGCATGCCATTGTTCTTTTTTTAATTAAAAAAGAGTGTCTCCAGACACTGATATTATTTTTGAAATTTAGATGTATACCCCACTTATGTGCTATGTAACACTCTAACATGAAGTGGTTGATAACACTTTCACGTGTCTGTTTTAGAAGAATAAAAGTTTTTGTGTGTACTGGGGAAAGTGATTCCTCCTTTCATTTTAGTTGTTTTACACAGTGTAACATATGCAATTTTATCAATAGATCTTGAATCGTCCTGCTGTGCATTAGGCCAGTTTATCTGTTGCAGTCTGAATTGGATTTGCTCATCCTCAGTCATATGATTGTCATCTCTGAGTACTCCACAAGATCAGATTCAGTGCTGTTTGGGTTACACACTGCAAATGACGTGTTCCTGCAAAATTAGACTCTACAATAACTATTGTCCTAATGAAGATGAGAAGAGTTGTCTCCTTTTTGTGTTAAAGTGTTCTGTCTTAAGCAAAAACCAAAAACGTTTTTTGCATAAATATCAACCTTTAAGTGAATTGTTGCCTTGAAACGTGTAGGAAAATTTGAGTCAAACATAGAATTTCTCAGCAAAGAGCAGGCTATAGTGCAGTAATAACTCCTGCACCGAGGAGGAACACGTGGGGAGCCTTCCCTTCATGCTTGTATTATCATGGCTCAGATCCTTATGAGCTACACCTGGATGCTTCTTCCAGCAAATCCAGATTTCTCTCAACATTTGCGGATGATGTGGTTCAGATGTGTTATTCAGTCAAAAGCAAACATCTCACCATCTCTGAACAACACCTTTTCAGGCCCCCATGCCATTAGCACAGTATTTTTGTTTTAATTAGAATAAGTGATATGCTGCTAGTAAGCATACATATCATGTTTCTTTCTGTAGACTTGAGGCTTTTATGGTTTGGCATTTAAATTTACTCTGTTTACAATCAATAAAGTGTGCTACGGGCTCAATAAGACCAAAATTAACTTAACACAATTAGCTATAATTCAAACTTTCTGCAAATCTGGTCCTTTATTCACTGATTGCACTAAATCACTAGAAAGTGACTACAAGGTACGGCAGAATCAGATCAGACTATTTCAATCTAACTGGTATTCTTTTGCCCTCCTTCAAATGGTTTCTGCTTATCCTATAACTTGAGAGATAGGAGAAAAGGAAAAAAAAAGATACCCTTCTCAGTCTGTGCTCTGTAAGGATCTTTACTTGGGGAGCCTAATCTGAGCCTACTGGCTGCAGTCCTGATGTGGCTGGAAGTCATACCTGTGCCTCCTGACTCAGGAAGCTTGGGGACCAGCTCTGAACTGTGGAGAGGTATTTTTGGGTGAGGTGAGGCAGAGCACACAGCAAATTTCCAGACATGTTGGCTTCTGTGGTCCCTGTGGGCTCTCTCCCTGCCCTGGCTGGAGAGTTGGGATGACAAGTGGGGTGTCACCGAGGCATGTCTCTCTGCCCCGGCACAGAGCATGCACCCCAACAGCTCACGAATGGGTGCAGAGCAAGAGTCATGGTTTGGCCAGCCCTGATCAGAAGCTGAAGAAGTGTCTGTGCTGTTTGCTTGCATTAAAAAAGCTTCAAAAATTGACTTTCCTCTTTCTTTAACTAAATGTTTTCATTGCCTTGGCCAGCACTGACAAACCGCGCTGAGAATTGAGTGATAAAGTAAACAGCGTGAGTGATGTTTATTGCTATTTTCAAATAATGATAGCAATTTTTTAAATGATTTTTCACCTAAATGGTGTTTCTCTAAAATCATGTAGGAGTTCAGGCTGATATTAAGACCTAAATTGATGCCAGGGGAGTTGTGATTTGGAACAGAGATCATATATTTTATTTCTAAACCCATATTTTTTCTGGAACACAGCAAGTATGCAGAAGACTGTCATTGTTAACATTCACCCACATTCAATTTTGTAGATGCTTAACAAGTCTTTTTTAACTAATGACTTTACAATTGAAAGGAAATATGTAAATAAGGCAGAGTCACAATAAACATTACAGAAGAAGGATAATTAAACTACATTTGTCCATGTGTCTTTTTTTTAAACTCTTCAATTTTATAAATAGAAAGCAAAGTTAACTAAGTGGTTAAAGAATCATACTTCCTTCTGGTATTTTTGGTCAATGTATCCAGAATCTTTTAATGCCCTTGTTTCAGAGTTTCAGCTGATAGAAATTGAGAAAATATGCATGGATAGAGTGTTTCAGATGCTAAATTAAATGGTGACATGCTAGAAAGTAGTGTATATATTTCCAGCCTGGAGCTCCCAGAGTTATTGTACAAAATTCCACATTAATATCTTACTCAGTTTCTGTGATTATATCCTTTATATCAGTGAATTTCATGGCTGCCAGGTAAAATAAAACCATCCTATGTGTCCTCTTAGAATTATGCCAAACCTAATAACGTGTGAGAGTTGGTCCGTGTTTCTCCGGAGCCAGCGATGCCAGCCCRTCCTTGCAGACTAATGTGTAATCAATACATCTTTCACCGGCGAGCAGAGCCCTAGTCAAGCGTGCAGAGACGCCAGTCAATAAATCATAGCCGGAGGTCACTGCCGCGGCAGCTCGGCGCCCCCGGGTCGCGCGGCTTCGCCTCGGACCGGCCGTGGCCCTTCGGGCCGCCTGGCAGCCGCGGGTCTGTGCGAGGTCAAGTTTATGCCCAGCGGGGTGTTGGCCTCTCAGATGCTGTTTTGCTGTTTCTGACACTGACCATTAATTCTCCTCTGCCGCCACATTTAACCCTTCCCCGCCAGCCCCTGCACAGCCTCAGCCGCAGCCTGGGCATGCCGGGGAAGGATGCCTTCTCCTGAATCGACTGCTGTAGAAGTTCTGTTTGACATTACTGTTCCTCTGCCAGATTTTAGCTTTTTCTCAGTCAAGGGAAAACAGGAGGCACTTCTTGGCAGAAATTTCTAAAGTCAGGAGGGGCTGCAAGTGCTTGTGAAAGTCAGGTTGGGGGTGTCTAATCTAACACCCAAAATGGCCCAAGTCAGTGAGCTCACCCCACTGGGTGTCAGGAGTGATGTTTGCCTACAACTATAACATGCCTTTTTTAGCTACAGGCTTGTAAAATGAAGAGCAATATCAAAGTTGTTTGAGGATAACTTAATTTTTTGGACTTACTCTCCAGTAGCTTAAATAAATATATGACCTCAGTATCTCAAGGATTCACCTAAAACTCACAGTGAAATAAATATAGCATCATGAAGCATCCTTGCACCACCCTTATCAACCTCAAGTGAGCAGGAAGTACTTATCAAATCACTTGGAAAGACTTGCTCTCATAAGATTTGTAAAATTTTAAACCTCATTTGTGGACCATAAAGTTCTGTATAAGCTCTGATATGCAATATATATTTGACCTGCTGAGTACATTGCCACAGGAGGTAGCCAAGTAAAATAATTTGACTTAAGTAAAAAGGGGCAGATATTTTTATGATCACTAATAACATTTTTATAGCTATGAAAGCCAAGATAATAAGGGTAATCAAATCATACATTTCAGGACATAAGCTGATTATAGTACCAGCATGGGCAGGAAGGAGTTTTACCTTTTGTCACAAAAAAAAAAAAAGTGCACAATGACTAAAATTATATTTTAAAAGGACTTAATCATATTAAAGTTGGGCACTGACAGCTGTAGCACAAAAGACTAGGCAGGGCTGAAGGCTACTCTGGTACGAAAACCCCTTTGATTAGCTTCTACATTCTGGTATCTAAAAAACACCCTTATGGCTTAGACTTGTCAATCGTCATATCTCTGTGCTTGCCCTCTGTACTCTCCCAGTAAAACCAGGCCTGACACCTCATTCACTTGTATTCTCCCCAAGTGTTTCTGTGCCTTATAACTCCCATTCCTCCAACATTATTGTTTTCTTCTCATTAACCAAGATTTTACTCTTTCACCATTTAAAGCCAAGCTATTTCTTTTCTAAAACCTTTTCTGAAAAAGGCCACTTTATGGTGCGAGGTTCCCTCCACTTTGCATACCCTGCACATGTTCCTGTCCCGTTTGCAGTAGACAGGAATACCGTCAGAGGCTCACCTGGGGGCCACAAGACCCAGGCAGGAGATGGACCTTCGCAGAATCAGGTCATTTAGGTGATGTGTCCTCCCTGTGCCTTGGGAATTGACTGAAGGAGCAGCACGGTTTTGCAGTGCCCCTTACTCAGCCCATTACTGGGCATAACAATTTAGCACTACATGAATGAAAATTAACATGTACGGTTATGGAAAGTATTAACCTGCAGCACCATCTTACAATAAGAATAATAATGTTCTTTTTCTTAGTGTGCAAGTCTTGAAAGAAATATTTGCACTGTTAATTTGTGTATGCAAATAGCTTTTGTGAGAGATGCTGCTGTTAGCAGTCAGAGTGTTTGTTCTTTTCCCTATTATTTCTAACTAGAAGCTAACTGCAGAAAAAGCTTCTAGGAAACTGTGTGTGAATAGACAGAATGAGGTTTCAGGACACCTGTGTGCTTTCTGCAAGTTCTAGAACAGATGTGCATGTATAAGGTGAATTAAAGTGTTACTTTAGCAGTGTCCTAGTTTCAGCTGGGATAAAGTTAATTTTCTTCCTAGTAGTTGGTATAGTGCTGTGTTTTGGATTTAGTATGAGAATAATGTTGCTAACACACTGATGTTTTAGGTGTTGCTAAGTAGTGCTTACACTAGTCAAGGACTTTTCAGCTTCCTATGCTCTGCCAGGTGCACAAGAAGCTGGGAGAGAGCATAGACAGGACAGCTGACCCCAACTGACCAAAGGGATATCCCACACCATATGGCGTCATGCTCAGCATATAAAGCTGKGGGAAGAAGGAAGGGGGGAACGTTTGGAGTGATGGCGTTTGTCTTCCCAAGTAACCGTTACGCATGATGGAGCCCTGCTTTCCTGGAGATGGCTGAACACCTGCCTGCCCATGGGAAGTAGTGAATGRATTCCTTGTTTTGCTTTGCCTGTGTGCACTGCTTTTGCTTTACCTATTAAACTGTCTTTATCTCAACCCACGAGTTTTCTTACTGTTCTGATTCTTTCCCCTATCCCACCGGAGCGGAGTGAGCAAGTGGCTGCGTGGTGCTTAATTGCTGGCTGGGGTTAAAGCAGTGAAAGCAGTGAAAACTTACATATCTCCTGGACTCTGTCCCATGTCAGTGGACAGCCTGTGTCAGCTCCAAAACATGATTCATTTAACCAATCTCTGCACATACCACCTTACAGTAGGACAAATTGCCCCTCTCTCTCACCAGCCACTGAGAAGCCTGGACAACCAGATCATACTAAACTCTAACATTGCAGAATTAAAGTTGAGAAGAATTTCTCTACTGTGAGAGAAATCACAGTATCAGCATATACACTCCTTTTCTGAAGTCCTGCTTCTTGTCTGTGCTTTAAAGCACTCAGAATTATTTTGCAAATAAAAGGTAGTTACGGAGACTGCAAGAAGAAGGCATTCTCTAGAAGCTACCCTTGTACTGAGGGTAGGCTGTCATAAAAAAGCCCACAAACAAACAAAAAACACCCAATAAGAGTCTGTGTTCAAAACTAAATGAGACGAAGACATTCAAGGAATGACAGAGAGGCTGTTGATGAGATAAAAGTTTCATCAGTAGGAATGGAGTTGACTGGCCTGACACCTTAAGATGAATGAGAGTGGCATGTCATCTGCATCTTTCCAGTGCATTTGAATTTATTTGTGGGAAGCAAATATTAAGTTATATAGGACAGCCTACTTTTTCCTGTGGATCCTAACTGTAGGGTGAGAACAATTTGTCCCCACTCTGTCTTCCCTCCACCCTCCTCCCTCCTCAAGAAAATCATAAGAAAAGTAGAGATGAAATTAAATCCAATCTTGAAAAGATTTGGTGAATGTATGTCCAACTGAACAACACCCACTGTTATATTGAACTAATTTCTTATGCTCAGATGGTGTAGCTGAAGCAGTGTTTATAAAAAGCAGAAGTATGAATTTTTACATTGGGTATCTGCAGGCAGGATTATTCACAAATGCTTGGCACTGGTGCCAGCGATGGCTTTTGTCAGGCAGTGGAAAAGAGCTGTATGTAAGCGTGTTTAGGAAAGAAGGGACGGCCTTTGATCCTTGTAGAAAGAAAGTCTATTGAGGGATATTTCTACACTGATTCCAGAATAACAATGGGAGTGACTGCAAATACAGAGGAATAGAAATAGCAGGTCCCATTTGTCTTCAGTGCTCTGATATCCAACCTAACACCCATTGCTTGAAATAAACTAAGCTGCTCAGTGGCAACTGGACACATCTGGTAGTACAATTTCCTCATTATCTTGCGGTACTTGAAATACTGCTATATTCTGCCTGGATTTCCTGCTTCCATGTATATTTCTTGACACTTATAAAATCTAGCTCTACCAAACCAGAGTACTTTACAACGATATACGGTCCTTGTTTCATTCTTTTTTTTTCTGTCAAGATAAACCTCATGAATAATGTGATAATAAATGTTGTATTAGAATTCAGAAATGACTAAGATTTCTATATTATAGAAAGTTCTGATGTTTCAAGATGAATTTATGTTAGTATGCTTGCACAGATGCTAATGAATTAATCTGAAGTGTTGTGTGAAATTTGTTGGTGGGTTTGAGACAGTGGATTAAAATTAGAAGGAAAATTGGTACAAAAAGAAAAGAAGCATGAAAGAAAAAAATGCAGTGAGGGAAATCAGGATAGGAACAAAGAAGGCATGCTTATCTTAGACTTGGGTTCACTGCTGTGGAAGCAGGAGAAGTTCTAGAGAGAAGGTGCATACAAGAAGCTCCTAAAACTATGTTAGAAGTCTGCTTGCCTGTAGGGCTAAGATAAAATAGGGTACAAAGGCTTGCATGGAAATTTTTTTTTTTTTTCTTTTTCTTTTTCTCTTCCCCAGAGGAAGATGGGGACATAGAAACATGTATGCCTAGAAGGTCTGGAACTAATGTGGAGAGGACACCTGGCATAGCAGGGGCTGAGATAAAGAGGGGCCACAGGAACTGGAAAAGAGAGAGACAGAGAAATAGTGTAGTAAAGCACAGCTAGAAGTTAAGTTGGAATACATGGTAGAGGCAGCTGTTTGAAAGTATGACCTGATAAATAACTGTAATGCAGGGGTGCTAAAATGGATATGAAATTTGTTTGTGATGACATTAGTGGTTGGAATAAACCTAGTGCAGCAAACACTGAAGTTCCTAGTGTAATTTTGAGGAAATAAATTAATGGAATGATATTTTTGGTCAACACAGAGAGGTTGGAAGCAGCAGAACATTGGAATGCCAGGGGTCCTTGATCACGCAGGACAGCTTTGTCAAAACCTTCACACAGCAAAGTCAGCTCATAACTCAGAAATGGGAGGTAGAACACAATGCAGAATGATCAAATTCCAGTGGAAGAGGGCTGTATTTATAGCAGAGGCAGTACTGGTAGTGCAAGTAAACAAAGGAAGTAATATATGAAATACAACATTTGATTGTAGTTTTCTCCTGCAGAAAAATGAGAGTTTAATCTCTTTATTGGAACATGGAAATGACTTGTGGACCAAATGTTTTCAGGTTAAAAAAGTAGGCTGGAGGCAGTCTATTAATGTATGGTTAAACACATAGAGCACTTTTATGAATAAAGACTGTAAGAAGATACTTCCATAACTGTTGATATGATAAATCCCTCACAGTATTTCTGAGTTCAAAGCACAACAGATTCTAGTTGATCAGAGAGAGGCATGTAGACTGCAAACAATTTTGTGTGCTGCAAATTGAGAAGTCACTTCAGATAATCAAGTCGACAGTTTGTATTCTAAAAAATTAACAGGGAAAAAATTATATATCCAGACATAGTCAGAAGTAACTACATGGTGGAATAACTGAGGAGCAGCAATACTTTAGCAGTACTACCAGCAACCTTAATTAGGAAAGGTTACTGCTTTTCCATAATCCATTCAAATATATCTCTGAAAAGTAGAGAAGGTTGGCAGAGAATCACCTCCACATGTAATCCTTTTCAGTCCTAATTCTTATTCATTCACATTCCTGGATGAGTAATGTGTTGGTAATCTCTCTTTCTCAACTTTGCAAATAAATGAACAAAATCTACAACCCCTAAATTTGTAAAACAAAACCCCACAAAGTAAAACAGAAAAGAACCCACAGTGGGAATATTAAGAGCAGAATTAGCTAAAATAAAAAAAAAAAGGAAGAAAATTTGAACATTAGCTACAGACCCCTGAAATATGGATTTACCTGAATTTGGATTTGCAGTACAGCCACATTTCTTGCTTTCCCTGAAGAGCAGTGAATTATAAACCCTGCTGCTCCTGAACCTGAACCCTTCAACTGTATGAGACGACTAGGTGTAAGTGGCTTTTATAACTTTCCATAAGGTTTTTTAGTACGCTGTGATCTTTAAAAAGGCACAGACTAGATACAATGAAGTGAGTTAAATGAAAAGAGGAAGCATTAACAATGGATTTCATCTTAGTATTTAATTAGCTAGAGGCCATGTAGGAATACACTAAATATCAGCACAGGGTTCTTGATTACAATCTTAGAATAGATGGGCATTTTTATCTTGAAAGGATGACCAGCTTATCTGTAGTTTTCCAGATATCATGACTGATCTATATCTTATTTTTCCAGGCTAATCAAGTACAGAAAGTTTATTAAGATAATAACACTGAAAGTTATCACCAGTTAGGCTCTCTAATCTTGATACAGTTTTGCTGTGTACTGTGTTTCAAGAGGTCTGTCAGCCAACAAAGGCTAAAGTTTGAGGGGTATCATTTACAGGCCTGCAATGATTTTTTTGCTCAACAACAAGCAACTTAAAACCCAGTTTAAATTGATGGCAAAAGGTTATTGTCATGACAACTCCAACAGGTTAAACACAGGCTCTGAAAACAGGGTAAAAGGTGGAAATCTTCCCCCAGGACAAGCAGGTTGCTAGGTCTCCCACTGGCTCTAGTTTCCTGGTACTGCCCACTAAACTGCCTTCTACAAACATGGAAGAAGAGATTCAGCTGGTGAAAATCAGAGTAGTCACAGTATTGGAATCGATGCCAAACGGTGTAGAAAGAATGATACACATAGCCAGTGGACGTACGCCTAGGAGAGCCGACTGTCGGGAATGTAAAATTAGCCTTTGCTTTTTTAATACACGTACATTCTAAACGTTGTCAAAATAGTATTTTGTTTTTTATTTTTCAGAAATTGAGTTTTAAGATTAAAAAATATTCCCCAAGAGATTTTAAATTTGGATTTATTTTTAAACCCAATTATGTGATGAGAGATGTCCTTCATCCCATTAGGATGACTGCATTTTGCATAATCAAGAAGAACCGGTTGGTTTTGGATAGGTTTTACATCAATACAGCACTGTGTCAATGATCAGGTTACTGCATGACACTTCAAGGGGAGAGACAGTTCACAACATATAGAAATGTAGTATTTTAATAGTCTGAAAAAATTTGTATGTTTTAAACCTTATTTAATTTTTTTTTTTTTCCCCAGAAAGCATGCATACTGTTGCTACTTGAATACTAGAACCCCRTCTTGCTTTTGGAGGTGCTGGCAGTATATTGCCTGAAGAGATGTCTTGATGTCTGTATGATCACCTACATGTGTGTAGAACAGAGCACAGCCTATGTCAGTTGTTGTGTCATTTCTTGCCTTGACAAGTCAGAAATTCTCAAGGAAATGGGCTATGGGACTTTTGACTGAAAGATCAATGCTTAAATAAAATCTGTGTGCTGATTACACATCTCCACAATCAATGAGTCACTGAAATTCCATAACAAGCTAAATATTGATGACCAGAAAACAAATGTGTACAATTGCACTTCACTGGTTTTTCTCTTCCTCTTCCTAATTTCACCCAGCCTTAATAAATATGAGGTTGTTACTGCCATGTAACCAGTGATTGTGCTGTAAAGTGCTACCATTTGCTGTTATTGATCTTACCTATCTTTTTAATTATTGAAGTGACCTGAGGCTTTGTTTGGTCAGCCATGCAGGTATTCTTCCACCTTAATGATGTGAAATGTTATTGTCAGGGTGAGGGAATCAGAGTGCCCATAGTTTAATGCTCTTTTACATGCCAATTATTCCCCAGACTATAGAACAGCTGCAGTCAATTAAATATCAAATCTGGAGGTCACCTGTCTTTTTCTTGACCTCTTTGTGACTAACAATAGAAATCTTTGATAATCTTGCCTTTCCTATGAAAGAAGTGTACTAAAATTTAAAGGTGATGTCTGAAAACCCAGGTCATTTTTTGCGAGAGACAAATTTGGGAACAGAGCAAAAAGCAAGTTGTTGGAGACCAATTTAAATTTAAAATGGACTTGAGCAGAAATACTTAATCTGGGTCAGAGAGATTCTCAGTTTTGGCATGTTCTATTTTTACAAGCAAATGGGTCAGTTTTTCAAAAAAAGTGGTGAGAGACAGTAAAATTTTGGTCTTGATCAGAGTATGACCAGTGATGGCATGGCGGTGCCAATGGTGGAATAAAGGTTAATGTATCAACCATTTAGTGTGTTGGTAACATGGATGAAAATACCGCTGTATATAAATTAAGCATCTTTCAGGAATCTCCCACCTTTTGTACCATGGAGAGTGCTCTAAGCAGTACCTAGTACAATCCAAAGTTAAACCTTATGAATAGGTTTTCCAAGGAATTTTTCAAGAGCCTCAAACAACTGTTCGTTACCTTGTAACTTAACATCCTACTAATATTTGAGATTTGTAGCCCTTTAATTTCACTGCTAAAATATTAAAGAAGTCTCATATTTCTTGCTCCACCTCTTCCTAGAGCGCCTAGAAAGTGGCTTCAGTCTACAATTTGTTGCGGTCCAATGTATTTTTAGAGAAATATCTGTCCATTTGGTTTGTGGCCATATGTAACTCTCCTATAACTCTCTGCATATATTGATGTTTTATATATATATATATTCTATTTTAAAAATCTTTATGATAGGAAGGAGCAAAGAAATGTTTTGAGAAGGGGTTTTCATTTGTATCATTGCAGGGTTGTTCACCTTTCCATCAGCATATCCAAACCCTGCTCTTTAGGAAGGCAGTACTCTGAGCCAACCACCCTTTCCCAGTTTCTAATGCTTGTACCAGCTAGTGTAGCTCTTAATTCCTGTAAAAGACAAAGTTATGTAGGCCTTAGCGACCATTTGGAAGATGAACCAAATGTTCAGTGCAGAATTTTGGTATCTGCTTAAACATGGCTTTTCTGTGGATATGTCCTGGCAGGCAGCAAATTTCTGGCTAGTTCACCTTATTGGCATTAGTCTTCAGAGCCCTAGTTGCCTAGGATTTGCCTATTTGAGAGATTTTCTCTCTTCAGCTGACAGAGCAGTGGGCAACAAATCACTCTGGGTGTGATCCAAAGCCTGGTAAAGTCAATGGAGACATTTGTGGAAGGGAGGTTAACAGGACAATCTTTAGTAATGATTTCTCCAGAGCTCTCTCTTTCGGTTGGTTTACCATTGATCTGATTTTTTAACCTTTGTAGCAAGCTGAAAAACCCACTTCACTATTTCCACTATACCGAGAAAGGCTGAGTTGAGAGCTGCAAGGATTTTTTGTTTGTTTTCTTGACATTAGGCTGGTGAGTATTTACCTATCATCAGAGGGACATTTTTTTTTAAATTTAAATTTTGGGAGGGATGCAGCATAAGATAGTTGGTTATTGAGGGTTTTGTAGATATAAACGAATAACCTAAATTGTACTTATAAATGGCTATAACAATCCCCTCTCCTACCTTCCCTGAGATATTTCTTTCTTTGTACTTTCAACTGCAAGAATAACTACTTGAAGTAAATGTGCTTTGTAATATTGCACTGGGGCACTATGGATTTTTAAAAAGTACCTTTTTTTGAGATATGTTAAAAAAAAATCTTGGCTGATTACAACTTGTTAGCTTTGCTGCTGCTCCAGTTCCGTTTAGGAAAAAAAAATATGGCTTTATATTCCCTCCCACTGATTTTCAACTAAAACAGAACTTAGGTGCCTGCTGATCCTGCTGGCTTTTTAAAATGAAAAACTTATTCTTCTTAAACTACTGGAAAATTATGTTTAAAAATCAGCATAATTTCATTGCCTTTTATTTCTGTCTGTCATGAAAACTGCTAGGCTGCTTTCTGGAACAACCCAATGTAATTTAATGCACAAATTTAGTTATAGTTATGAATATACTGACTGAAAAATATTTTAATGATCCAGAGATATTAGTCACTCTACAGTAAAATTGGCTGTGTGCATACATTGGAAAAAAAATATCTGTGTCTATAGGTGCCTCTCTCTTCATAACAGATAATTGTATAAGATTGAGAATTGGCAGGTTCAATAAGGAATGACTTTGCCTAACCAGTGTACCAGATGTGGTTCAGCCATTTAAATTGCAGAGAACATAGAAATTAATACAAAATTATGACATCACATGCCTGCTATTTTTAAGAATGGTAAGGACTGTCAGGAGAACAGGAAATAAAACACTTCACTTGAAGACTGACAGAAAATGACAATATTTCTGATTATAGGACCACCTGGTGGTTTTGCAAAATTTCCTATGTCTCTTCAATAGGGAGGATGTACATTGGAAGAACCAACAATGGTGACAAGTTCAAATCTTGCAGAGGTCAAAACTGTTCTGAATCCCTTGTTTATTAAAATTTGGGGTGTTTTATAAAACTAGCTTTTTTTGGTGGATTTCCTAACATTCCATTTCCATTTATTCCTCCTGGAGTGACTGCGTACCTGTCCTTTTTGGTTCTAATACTTTGTACCAAATAATTGTCCATAAGAAAGGAGATAAAGGTGTGAGCGGTACTACATATACAGCCTGGTAAACCTCAATGTACCCTCTAGCAATTAGTTCAGGTTCAAGACAAGGCATGGGTTGCAAGACAAGAATAACTGTTAAGACCTTGCATAAGCCAGAGAATTTCACTGGAAGGATCATTCTGCATCAAACCCTTATTTTTTGACTAAGTAGGAGGCAGGGGAAACACTGACTACACTGATGAAAGAAGAAAATCTTCTCCATCTCCCAGTTTCCAATGGTTAGTTAAATTCACTGTTCAAACCATGTGCCTGGCTGTGGCTGAAAAGAACATAAATACTTGAAGTGTACAGCTTGCATATTTTAAATTCAGCCAACTGACCGTCAAATGATCCTTAATGGAAAGTTCAAAGAAAATTAGTACTCTATATTGCAGGTTTCCAGTTCTATGAGACACCTTTTGGCATTTCTACTTTCCCTCTTGTCTATACTATTATTATAGGGAAGGTATCACACAGTTCTAGTTTGGCACTCTTTAGTCAGTGTCTGAATAAAAATTAGCTGGGGAAGCAAACAATGGACATATTTTTCTGTCTTTGAGTGGTATGATTTTGTCACTAAAGTCTGGCCGTGTGTGTGTGACCAACGTTGCAGGAGTTTGTCACACGCTTAAAAACGAGACAAAAGCATTTCTATCCCACTACTTTTAGACTATGAAGGAATTCAGCTTACCCTGTGTCACTAGGTTTCTAGAAGAATTTTGTTTGCTGCTAGGTCAGTCAGAACCTGATAGTTGTTACTGCAGTGACTGTCATATTAACAAGTCTTCAAATCAGTTGTAGTAAAGTGACTGCCATAATAAATCAGAGTAGTGACCCAGCATTCCTAGTGTCCTGTCTTTAACATCACCTGGGACCAGATACTTCAGAAAAAAGCATAAAGAGTATTCTTACTTAAACTCCATCTGTTGGCTTATTTGCACAGTCACTTTCTACTAGTAACATGATATTCATACTTATATGAGCGGTGGGAATTCTCTTCCACCAACCTAGACTTGATCTGTTTCTTCAGCAGTAGCCTCCGAGCATTTCAAGGAAGTAGACACAGTCTTATAAAGTTCACCCTGCTGCTGCCTGTACTCCTCAGAGACTTTCTCACTCATTACTGCAAGTGGGCGAGTGCCTTTTTCAAGCCCTGTAAAATTGGAAAATCTAACAGATGGTAGATATGGCCTATATGCCTGAAGTCCCTTCATATCACTCTGTTGTGTTTCCAAAACTACTTTCCAATGTGCTTTCCCTTGGAAGTCATTGGAATATTCCTGTTGGGTTGGATTATTACATTTCCCTTTCCTTTTCCCCACCCCCCCAGCTGTAATTCAGAAAAAATTAAGAGGCTTTTGTCATCATGTGAGCATGTATTTATAGTAGATTTTGAGGGAAGAATCATTGGTCAGGCTAAGACTCGTACCTTCTGCAGCATACTATAAATCACTTTCAGTGGGATCTGGGTTTATATCAAACCCGCTGCTTCCATTGCTTCCCATGGCTATCATCACATAGTTTAGCTTGTTTTTCCTACCTATGTTATGTGTTTTGAAACTGTGGTGTATCGACACCAATCTAGACCACTGACTAGTCTAACATAATCACTACAAACATAAACATTACCTACCGGTGATAATCATCAGAGGGGTTTCTTTGCATGCTTGTGTCAAAAAATTAATGTTGGGGTGTTTGGCACATATGGTATAAAAAAAGGAGTCATAGAAAAGAGAGTTACACCTGTTTGCATTAGCTTGGATTTCCCAATGGTGTGAGCATTCTGTCACCTCCCTCTTACGCTGATGGTTGTTGTACAACATAGACATTAAGCCTAGGGAGGATTTATGAAAAAGAAGTCAGCTCCTCTCTGCTCAGTATACTCATCATTTGCTGGGTCACTTCTATCAGTGTTCACCCAAGCTTTAGACTGTCCTCAGTGAGATGAATTTTCTACTTGTCATATGAGGCCACAATTAGTCCCTTTTGTAGAAGCCAGATAGCACAAAGATGCTTCATCAAAATAGGCATTTAAATTTTTAGCACATTGCTTTCTTTAATTACCCAGGAAAAAGTTATTTTCCTCATGGCTAGTAGGTCATCATAAAAAAAATTATGCTAGTGACATCTATATGCTTTCCTGCCAATTGTACAAATCCACAATGGTCCACAGAGTAATAAATGTAACATTCAAATTTTTTAGAACTCATGTGGAGGGGTCATACAAAGAGAAGAGGAGATAAGGAGGACAAGAGGGAAGTTCAGTTCGTGAATTTTATTCCAGATTCTGTAACAAGTAGCAGCACTAACTAAACTGCAACATCAGGCCACCTTCCATTATAGGTGTCTATTGAACTCAATATCAAAATTACTATTGACCTCAAAGGGGATGGATTTGGGTCCAGCAGTGCTTGCAGTGCATGCTCACTGCTTGCAAATAGGCTGAAAATGTCAAGACTGGGACTTCAAGGACAATACTGGAAGGGATGGTTAGTGAACTCTGCCTGTACTCCGAAAATAAGCCAAGGTCACTTTGAGAAGGTGTGCCCAGTACAACCACACCTTTGAACCAGGCATCCAGATTCAAAGTAGTAGAAAAATCAAGGTGTAAATTTTGTACTGATGCAAAGCTGTAATCTATCTTGTGAGAAGTTTTCCATTATCTTCTTCACATATGATGAGGCCTTTCAAAACCAGTGTGTGAGTGCACATGTATGTTTTTGTGGGCACACACAGGTTTTGAAAGACCACATTATAGACAACATCCTCCCCTCTCCTCCCTAGACTGGATTACTCAAATGTAGCTGAATTCCAGAGCTTGGAACATAGCTAGCAAATACTGCCAGCAACCAAATTCAAAATTAAATGATCAGAACTCAATTTTTTAGAAAATAAATTAACAATTGAATTTTAATAATACATTAAAGTAGACATTAAAGTTCATTTTTTAATGACCATTTTCCATTTTAAATTGATAATCAGTTATTTACAGTAGCTGAACTTCTATCATGGTACAACATCGGATACAAAGGTATTTCTGTTAGCATTTGAGACACCATGTAGGATGCTACCCCTCTGGACTGTATATGTTGGGACTATTGATGGGAAAACTGGTTTCTGACACATAAGGAGAGTATTTTTCTCTTCAGCTAAAGGTGTCTCAAGTTCAAAGAGAAGTCCCAGATTTCTCACTCATGCTTCCCTTTCCTCTAATTTTTCATCAGTTCACAAACATTTTCAAAATTTTGACTTGTTCTGATACATGAGGGGAAAAAAATCAGATGCAAAATTCTCATGGGATTAGAAAGACGCTTTACTATCTAGATCTACACCTAATTTGTCTCTTCATCATTCAAGGACATCTCTTCTGCTGGAGAATAGGGTATTAGCAGTCAGCCGAATACCAGTCCCACTTCCCAGAAGTTTAGGTGCTCATGTGCTGTTATGGAGTAAACATTTTTAGTCTCAATGATGGATTTCTGCAAATTCATGTCCCTCCTTGCAAGACAGTATTTTCTTACAGCTTCTTAGAACTGTATTCTGCTAGCAAGATGGTTGGATGGCTTATCTTGCAGCTATCAGGCCTGCGTATGTGTACTAGAAAAGTACATTATCTTTGCTTCAGGGATCACCACTGCCTGCCTTTATTTATACTCCGCTATTGTACCCTCCAGCCCTGCCATTCCAATAGTATTCTTGAAGAGAGCTTGATCCAAAGCACATTACAGAATTGTAAACTCTTTTAAGAGAGTTTTGTGGCAGTGTGGCAAAAATGGTCATAACTTTTGAAATGCTGTGGAAATATTTGCTGGAAGCCAATGAATTTCCTTGCAAAAATGTCACAAACAAGTGGAAGTGAATAGAAAATCTGGGAAATCATTCAGTTTTTTACGAAGACAAAAAAAAAAAAAARGGAAAATTAAACATCCCAATCCCCCTAACCTGTTGGGTTTTGCCCAGCTTTAATCAATTCTTTATGACGTCCTCATTAGTCCAGACTTCAAGGTCAGTGTATTGAGTCTTCTATCTGGAGAGGAGCTTTGAAAGGAAATGTCATTATACACAGTGCCTGTATGGATCAAATATGCATGTGTTAGTTTTACAGACTGGTGTCAGTGTTGCCTTTATTTATTTGGGACAGTGGTGATGATGTGTAAGCCATTTTGCTCCAAGAGAACAATGCACTGGGATATTTTTTTAAGCATTAAATTCTGGTTTACTCAGGGCCTTCTCCACCCACTTTAGATGAGGGAGGAAAAAATCTTGGCAAGCGGATGCTCTGAGGGGGCACATGGAGGCGTGTGTAATCATCTTGCCAGTTTAATTAACAGTGCTTTTGACTGATATGTGTTAATGAGGATAATGTACAGTATGGAGGGAAAGAACCCTGTGTGCTATATTAAAGGGACAGGTGCTGGGCGTACTGGAAAGTTCATGATACTAAAAGGAAATAAAGTGTATGAAATGACTTAGAAAGTGAGGGAGAGGAAACATTTCTGAAAGCGCTTGTAAGGGAGTAAATCTGTGCACCCAGTTCATGTGCCTTCACAGTGGCTCATGGTGGAAAATGAGGGAGTGGAGAAAATCTTCCCATTGGCAGTACAGTTCTGCACAGGCAGGCAGGGGAGAGTGGCTCCTGCCTCCCCGTGCCTGGCAGACCTCACCCAGTCAGCTCACCTGTGCATAAATGTTTGCAAAAGTGGGCCTAAAGTGTAACACATTTGACATTCGGTGCTACTTCCTCTGAAATGACACCATTTATAGTTAAGAGCAATCAATGAAAGATTTCTTTCTGCATAAGGGCCTGATCGTCTGATGTTGCAAGAGCCTCCTGCAAGGTGCTGAGTGCCCTCATCTTTAAGTGAAATCAATAGGATTGGGCACTAGCATTTTTAATTCTTCTCATTGATGGGATATTTTTATTCTCTTTCCTATGCTTTGAAAGTAGAACTAACTTTACAGGATTCATTGTCAGCCTGAAAAGAAAGATAAGAGTTCAGCGTGGCAAGTTTATTTATCTTGAAGATATCCTTAGAGATAGGCAGTCTCCTATAAGGGGCTTTAAACATTTATACAATTTATGTCTTCCTACAGTCTTTACTCCAACAAAGTTGGATACAAGTGTTTCCAACACAAAATCTTCACTTACAGGAAACAATGGTATTGGTGGTCCAAGAAAGCTAGGTTCTTAGTGAGTGTCTTGAGCTGCCTTGTGGCGTTATTTTTTTCCATGACCTTATTTATTTTGGAAAAGGACTAGTGAAGTGGGGATATTCTAGTTTTAATACCATTTCCTGACTTCAGTGTTCACACTCTTCAAGGCTTTCTGTTTATTTCTTTTTTCAAAAGTCTTCATCTTTCTACAAGATTTATGTATTTTAAATCAAAACCTTTAAATGTGAGTTACAATTAAAGGAGATGTTTACAACACTTTATTGCTTTGAATACCTTGAAAATTCATTATGTATGTTCATTGTCTTAACCAAAACTCTGAGATTTCTACATATGTAGTGTATTGAAAATTATCTATATCTGTAAGTATATATGTATGTTTCTGTAACCAAAAGAGAGATGGTCACATGCAAGTAGCTTGTTCTGTCTTTTTGAAAAGAAGCAGCAAGCACCTCTTGGAAAATATTTCCTCTTCTACCAGGGGCTGTACTTGTTTTCTGTGAATTCTCTGCCAAGGCTATAAATGGCAGAAGACCTTTACAGGCCTGGAATAGGACCAATGGATGGTATAGTGCCTATAACAAGGAGAGGAAGATGTTTGTATTACTTTCCCAAAAGTAATAGAACCCAAAAAACCCTGCAAAAAAAAACAAACGTCATTTTTGCTGGGAAAACCCTGTTACATGACCAGTTCAATGATAGGAGGAAAACAGTGTTTGCCCTCTTAGAACAATGGCTTTTGTGTAAATAGCCTTAAACTGGTGCAATCCAGAAATCTTGAAGATTTTGGAAGCTAGTTTCCTGAGTTTTCTGACTGTGAGAAACAAAGTGTACCCCCAGAGAGGGGTGATTTGACCAGAAGCTTTTTAAAATAACAGTTAAGCAGAGCTAGAAAGAAGATGACAAATTTACCTCTGGGTTTAGGTGTGATTAATTCTATGGGTAGATTCTTGGTTGTTTTCTTGTTCATGAGGGTCCAGGGTTTTTCTCATCAGGAGGGTCCAGACTTATAAATTTGTTTCTCAAGAAAAAGGTAAAACTGTGTTTGCTTTAGATTTTGATGGGTCCTACCAAAAGGGACTAAGTGTGCCCAAAAATCAGGATGTGGGAATATTTTCTATTTTCTAAATTTTAAAGATGTCAGTATAGTAGATTTTCAACAGTGTAATCCCTTTTCTCATTTAATTTTTTTTTACTGTGTTTCTTCAACTAGAGAGGGGTTAATATCCGAGACAATGTTGGCATAAGATCAAATGGGTATAAACTGGTTGTAAACACATCTAGGAGAGAATTGAGATGATTTATAACTAACAGAGGACTGAAGTTCTGAAACAGTTTTCAAATAGGAGCAATGAAGGAAAAAAAAATCTAATGGGTTTAAACAAAGAGTTTGATAAATTTATTAACAAGATTATATGACCTGGTTACCTCCATTATCTGTAGACTGGACCTGATTACATAGGAGTTCCCTTCTCTTTCTGTTTTCCTAAAGTAATGATGCAAGCACCAGTAYTTGTGCTGCAGAAATATAACACACTGAAAAAACCCCTGAGTAAACAGAAAACAAAGCAGTCTGGAATCAGCTTTTACCTGTAGTAAACTGACATCAATAACCTTCAGACAAAAGACAGAAACTAGTACTATATCCAAATGCAGGCCCCCTCATTTTGACCTTCTTTACTTCTTTTCCCAAATATGGCAGATTTCAGACATTAATTTTATTCCATCTTTATTCAAAGCAGACATGAGCAAAAACATTGGCTGAATGTACTGTTATTCATTTTAGGGTCAGTATCTCAGCCTCCCTGGACAGCTTTACACATAATAAAAGAACTAACATCCAGCAGAGTTGAAAGCCTTCAATAGATCAAGAATCAGGCTCACAGTTTTAGGATCTGTGCCTCAGTTCAGCAAAGCATCTGTTTAACCCTACGTACGCACTTCATTCCAATTGAAGCATATGCCTAAATATTTAGATGACTGCAGACAGACTTCAGCGCATGCTTGAAGTTAAGATTACGTCTAAATGCTTTATTAAATTGAAACCCTGCTTAACCTACAGGAAGCACAAGCTATTAACGGATGATGCTATTTGAATAATCATCAGTACAATACTCTCCATTATTTTGATTTATGTATTGAAGCTTCAGTTATAAAAAAGAGTCTCAAAAATACTGTACAAAGTTAATGGTACAAATATTAAGCCATCCAAGTATAATGAAGAGGAAAAGAAGAAGAAACTAAGAGGAAGAGGAATAAAAGAGCGAGACTTTCAGATAACTTTAAACATCACTATCATGTTCATTGTAACACAGTAGATACTAAACTATATCAGATGCCCTGTCTTTTTCCCACTTAAATAATGAATAAAAATTAAAGTACAACATTACACACATCGTTCTTACCCATTATTATCTAATGATACTCCATTCTTTTTCATTCAAGCATTTCTGGTATTGTGTGTTTAACTATCTCACTATCAGTTGTTAGTCTTGTTGCTGTTCTACAGACAGTTTGTTATGGGATTCAACCAATATTGCTTCCTCTGCTAGTAGGGCTTTTTTCTTCTTCTGTTTAGCATTCCATTATAAATTTCATGATACTAATTTAAATGCACCTAACATGGTCTTTCCAGATTCTAGATAACTGTTTTGACTCTTTTTACTTACTGGGAAGAACATTTTTTTTGCCTTTTTTTTTTTTTTCTTAAATCTTCCTATATTATTGTAATCTGAGCCTTCTTCCTCTCTTCTGTACTGTCTGATGTATATCCTGAAACATTTGTGATCAAGTTTTGAAACAGCAGGTGTCAAATTCTCAGACCAAGTATTATAATCACAATGATTTGAAGAAAAACATTGAGCTCTATGGAAGTGGCAATAAAGTCAGAGAACTAAATGTGTCATTTGTTGAGTGATGATGCTATTTACAAATAAATGCTTAATAAACCCAGATCTTGCATTTTTCTTTTGCATTATATTATGCTTCATATACAAATAGAATAATTTTTATTTCCGTTGTAAGTTTTCCAATTTAACAGCATACAGTCCATCAGCAAATAACAAAGGTACACATTGACTTAGAGTTTTAAAAACAAGCCCTCTTATACACCAATTGCAATAACTTTTACATTTACCTCTAATATTTTTAATACACAGAAATAATTATCAATCAAAAATACTGTCTGTTGAGGGTTCTGGCTCAATTATTTGCATATATTTTAATTTTGAAAATGGATTTTCCTGTTGAAAATAACATTAGCGCCTCTGCTAGAGAACAGTTTTGTAATTACGTGAATACTGTACCATAAAATACTCATCACCGTAGCAATGGTTTTTCATGGGGCATAAGTAAGTTGATAACAGAGACAATACATTTACTACAGAGACTATTGTGGTTGAATAATGTAAAGTTATAACTTCTAGTAAAGCACCTACTAACATAAGAAATCATGGCACAGTCACACTACATATTGACATTAAGAGTCATTTTAATGAAATACATTAATATTTTATATAGCATCCTTCATGCAAAGCATAATAACATTGCAATGTCTTACAACGTAGTGTCTCATATACTGCCTCTCATCTTGAAGGGTCATGTGCTTGTGTGTGTGCATGTGTATAGGAATCACTTCAACCACTCCTGAATTTCCTTTATTTATTTATATGTATTGTTCTAATATTAACCATTGCAGTACCTGAATTGCCATGAACCTCTCTCTGGAGAGCAGAACAGCAATTGTTTAAAAATGGATTGTGCCCCTAAACAGCATTTGAATTCTGGCAGTAAAAAAGGGTTAGCCTATCCAACAGAACTCCAGAACAGAAAGTCAGGTAGGCAGGATGCAATTATCCCAATTTGAAACCAGGCATAACACTGGGGATGCTATTGTGAAAATTACTACGAGGTCTGTAATGGAGGCAAATAGCCAAAAACTTAGTTTTATTTCTCCTTTTGACATTTCCTATAGCACAGTCAACTCCAAATGCCCGGCAGAAACACAGCTTTGTTACTGACGACGTAATGATATCACTCACTAAGGCACAAACTGGCTGCTTTTCCCCAAGTGGCTCTCCCATCTGAGGACTGATATACTCCTGCTTTGCTGAACTCGTGAGTCATGATAATTGACTCCCTGCAAGGGGAAGACGAACAGAGAAATAAAGGTTTGCTTTGTACAGGTACACTGAGACTTACCTGGGCTAGAGAGCAAGGAGAGTAATGCATGTGGAAATCTGTGATGGGCACAAATAAGGGCAGTAGATCCTCTCCTGCTGAGCTGAAGAGTCAATCACAAACTAAAATAGACAGGCCAGCATCATAAAATACTGGCAAGCAGAAATAACAGCAGCCCCAGTGYAAGACTCCATCAAATGCTTTACGGCTGTGAGTGCTCCCACTGAAGTCAATGGGACTTAACTGTTCATGGGCATATGCTTAAAAAATGGCTTCAGGCATGGCCAGTAACAGAAGCAGGATATGCGTGGAGCTGAGATGTTTCATCTCAATGGGAATCTCAGTGCTTAAATAAGTACTGCATAAAATAACAAGGCCTACAGTAGTTATTTTCTACACAATTTGACCTTCTGCCTTTTTTTTTCTTTTTTTTTTTTTTTTCCATTTGGTGGTGACTGGACTGTATTTGTCCAAATTACTGAGTCTTCACCTCTTTTCATGAAATGCAATCAATGGCATGTTTTGGAGAAGACAAAGACTGAGGCTTGCTATATTGGTAAAAGAGAAAGAAAGGGCTATAGGGTTATACAATCCACCAAAAATATCCATAAAAGCTCGCTTGTTCTCTCTCATTTGTAACCGTGTCCATATCATGCTTATTCATTTGATTAAAACATTTTTTTCTAAAACATTACTGGATTATACTGAGGACTCCTGAATTAAAATTTGAAAATAAAGAGAGCTCTGAGATTTGTTAGAAGAGCTCTGAGAGCAGAAGCTATCATCTGTTATTCAAGGTATTTCATCTTTAGTGACCTGACCATGTAATAACATGATATCTCTTCTGAGACTGAAGTCACTGAGAACTGAGGTTACTTGGTAACAGGTCAGAATGAGCTTTCTACGTTTCAAGTCTTCTGAGAACATCTGTTGAGTCTGCCATATTTTAAAATTATTTTATACCTGTTGCTTGTATTGTAGGTGCACAAAAACTTAAAATTATGGAGCATGCTTTCCCTTGAAATTATCCCCAAGGAGTTTGTAAGCTACCGTGTTTTAGTTTTGCTTAAGTGAGTTTAAATTCTTTATAGTATATGAGAGGATTTGAGGCTTGTGAAGTATCTGTGTTAGAAACACACTTGTGAAATAACATCAGCAAAGGAGGGGACTTGTTATGAAAGGAGAGAACTAGTTGTGTATTATATTTCTCTTGCGGTGCTACTAAACCCCTGATATTTAAAATGAGACAAAAGATTGAAACCGTTTCTACCATTTTTTTTATATTGGCAAAACAGTATTGGATGCATAAGGGATGCATAAGGGATCTTGGAGCAGAATCCACACAAGGAAATTATAATCTAGGGCTACCACGGCTAATGTTTTTTTTTTTTAAAAGAAACATGTTAATGCAAATTATATCAGGTAATTTTATAAGTATTCCATTTAGAAGGCAGGAAACTGCATAACATTTTTTACAGCGTACCACATAACCAGGTTGACATTCTAAAAAAGACATGGTTTGTTTCAGTCCTGTGCCTTTTCATTATCACATCTTATTACATTATGGTTTGAAATAAAAATCACACCTTGGGCAGTTGAATACACTCAGTTTCACCTCCTCCCTCACAGGTGTCCCTCGAGGTACATTGTTATGTTACAGGATCACACTCCTTGTCATATCTTATTGCTTACTTGCAGACTGTGGTAATATTTTGAATCCTGACAGAGTGGGCACAGCCTCTGAGCATCAGCACCAGTTTGCACTAATGTAATGTGCCACTGCACTAGTCCTAAAGACAACAAAAGCAAAAAAATCTGCAAAAATGTACTGAAGAYGTCTCTGGGAAGTGCATGTTGCCCAGTCTGCATTATCTATCAATTTATCTATTTTAGGTATGACTGCGAGAGCAACCTCCCTGTCACCTTGGTGCTACTGCCAAGAAAACAATACGAGCCATATGAAAAACTTTTGGGTTCATTGTCTTTTAGGGTTCAGTGCACTCACTGACAGACACTAAGTCTTGGCCACTCTGCTGCATGGCGGCCGGGGCCGGAGGAACAGTGATGGTGCAGGCTGGAGAAGGGGTGAGCCGCGTCTGTGGATGTTCCCTGAGYAGCATCAGGCATAAACGGAGCTGGAAACTGAGATTTCTCTGCAGTGACTGAGGGGGAAGAGGCAATTTCYATTTATCTTCTCACTGTGAAGGCCAGATAAAGGACTGAAGGGGTGGTGTGGTGGAGGTGGTGGTGAGGAATGTTGCCTGTTGTTGGTTAGTAGGTTTGAAGAGGTGAGATTTCAGAAAGAAATTAGAGATTTGGGATGTGAAGGACAGTACAAAAAAAAAAAGGAGGTAACATTCTCTCCTGTAGCCCAGGTATTTTATGCCAAGTGAAATGACATAATGATGCCTGCAAAAAAGCCAGAACACTGTAAAGTGGAAGTAAAACTCAGAATTTCCCATTGGAGAAATGTCAGAAATCAATCTTAAATACTCCTTGTTGGATTTGGGTATAGCACATGCTGCAACAGTGGAAAGAAGTAGGGCTGCAACATGTAATGTGGGAAGACTGGCAGTAGCATCCTGGGTGAGGATATCTGGGATGCGCCCTTCATGTTAGCACTCTCTTGTGGACAAAGACCCATAAGCTTCATGGCTGGTTCAACAGCCACAAAGCAATCAGTGCTGGGCAGGAAAAAATGGCCTGGGGACCTTCTGGAAGGGTCTCTATGTCTCCTGCCAGTAGGGTCCATGAGATTTGGGATAGCAAACGTAGGAGTACCCAGATTCAGGCTGTTCCTAGGAGGGTTGTAGCTTAGGTAAGTGCAACACAGCCACATTGACCTGTGCAACAGCCTGGACGTGCAGTTGCAATTTAGAAGGTGCTGAGGGTTGCCTAAGTGATCTTAAGGGTCTCTTCAGTCTCTGAAGCAGTCTAGGAGCAGAAAGATTGCAGAAGTGCTTAAAATGGCACAGAGTCATACCTGAGACCTTCCAATGGACTTCAAATGTGTAAGTGTTGGCAGCAGCAGGGGCTGTGTGATGGAAAAGATCACCTCAAATGAGCAATTTAGGAACATGAAAAAGCAGTTTCTCTAGGGCAGGAGAGAGGAAAGAAAAGCTTTCACAAAAAAAAAAAAAAAGAAAAAAGAAAAGTTGTCTGTCAAATCATAAGTACATTAACATGGTTTAGCGGTATCATAAAAAATCAAGTTTTGAAAATGGGCCAAATTTGCACACACATTTTTCATTCAAAAATTTCAAGCTACTTCAGTGAATAAAAATGAGACTGCCCAAGTCAACAAACCTGAACTGTTCAAACTTTAGCTTAAGTCTCTAATGCAGCTTCTTAAAAGGGGAGGTCCCGGATGACTGGAGGCTTGCCAACGTGACGCCCATCTACAAGAAGGGCTGGAAGGAGGATCCGGGGAACTACAGGCCTGTCAGCCTGACCTCGGTGCCGGGGAAGATTATGGAGCGGTTCATCTTGAGGGCGCTCACAAGGCAGGTGCGGGACAACCGGGGGATCGGACCCAGCCAGCATGGGTTCATGAAGGGCAGGTCCTGCTTGACCAACCTGATCTCCTTCTAGGACCGGGTGACCCGCCTAGTGGATGAGGGGAAGGCTGTGGATGTGGTCTACCTGGACTTCAGCAAAGCCTTTGACACAGTCTCCCACAGCATTCTCCTGGAGAAGCTGGCAGCTCATGGCTTGGACGGGTATACTCTTCGCTGGGTAAAAAACTGGCTGGATGGCCGAGCCCAGAGAGTTGTGGTGAATGGAGTCAAATCCGGTTGGCGGCCGGTCACGAGTGGTGTTCCCCAGGGCTCAGTTTTGGGGCCGGTCTTGTTCAACATCTTTATCAATGATCTGGACGAGGGGATTGAGTGCTCCCTCAGTAAGTTMGCAGACGACACCAAGCTGGGCGGCAGTGTTGATCTGCCTGAGGGTAGGAAGGCTCTGCAGAGGGATCTGGACAGGCTGGATCGATGGGCCGAGGCCAATTGCATGAGGTTCAACAAGGCCAAGTGCCGGGTCCTGCACTTCGGTCACGACAACCCCAGACAACGCTACAGGCTTGGGGAAGAGTGGCTGGAAAGCTGCCCGGCGGAAAAGGACCTGGGGGTGCTGGTCGACGGCCGGCTGAACATGAGCCGGCAGTGTGCCCAGGTGGCCAAGAAGGCCAACAGCATCCTGGCCTGTGTCAGGAATAGTGTGGCCAGCAGGAGCAGGGAGGTGATCGTGCCCCTGTACTCRGCACTGGTGAGGCCGCACCTCGAATACTGTGTTCAGTTTTGGGCCCCTCACTACAAGAAGGACATTGAGGTGCTGGAGCGTGTCCAGAGAAGGGCGACGAGGCTGGTGAAGGGTCTAGAGAACAGGTCTTATGAGGAGCGGCTGAGGGAGCTGGGGTTGTTTAGCCTGGAGAAGAGGAGGCTGAGGGGAGACCTTATYRCTCTCTACAACTACCTGAAAGGAGGCTGTAGAGAGATGGGTGCTGGTCTCTTCTCCCAAGTAACAAGTGATAGGACRGGACGAAATGGCCTCAAGCTGCRCCAGGGGAGGTTTAGATTGGATATTAGGAAAAATTTTTTCACTGAAAGGGTAGTCAGGCATTGGAACAGGCTGCCCAGGGAAGTGGTGGAGTCACCATCCCTGGAGGTGTTCAAAAAACGTGTGGATGAGGTGCTTCGGGACWTGGTTTAGTGGGCATGGGTACTGGGTTGATGGTTGGACTCGATGATCTTAAAGGTCTTTTCCAACCTTAATGATTCTATGATTCTATGATTCTATGATGGTTGATTGAAGTGACCGCATAGCTAGGACATGTGTGATTTTTCTCTTCTTTCGAGCACTTCACAAATTGATTTCTATTTTTGATTCTACTTAATTGCAGCTGTTAGAAGATCCGCTGATGGATGAACTATCCCAGAGAGGGATATGGTCTGGGGCATACAGTATAGTAGAGATTTAGCTATATAACCCCCAATTAATGTTGAAAGAGTTGTTCATTTGGCTCTCCTGCGACAGCAAGTACAAACACATGAAAAATTTCAATGTATAAAGCAGGGTTTGCTTTTGTCTGGCTTCACACATATCCGCAGTCTTTTTGAGTCTGATTCTGCTATGCTTATCTTTGCCATGTAGTACTTCTTTTTTCATAATCAATAGAATTTAAATATGTATATTTTCCATTTGGCTGTGGTTCGATTTGTTTAAAAATAAGCTTGTTATGCTTCAACAATTCTGGTTGCATTCAAGAGAGGAGGTTGTGCCTGTGATGGCTGTGGTCATGAAGGAACTTGAGTAGGTGATGGAGACTCTATAACCATCCCAACCTCAGGTTTTTACTAAATACTCTGTTTGGGAGTTGGGGGCATTTTTATTTTTCTCTCTATTTGGTAAGGGACCATATGCTTTTGTTCTTAACGAAGAAACAAAGTTCACATCCCTACACTGGTAACTCTCTTTCAGCTGCAGCTGCTTTGAAACCTCTCTACATGGGCATGCAGGAGAGTTCACAGTCCAACAAATTTAGGGCAGATGTAAGTTATTGCATAGTTTCAGAGTAAGGCTAATGTCATTTAAAGATTTCCTTGCTGTTAACCTCAGCCAGCTTTATCCATTCATCTGGCATGGAAGGCACCCATGCACGCTATAGTTGTGTACTTTGTTTTGGATTTAAACACTGCTGATGTGCATGCAAATGGCAAGCAGCTAATGGATCCCAAATGATCAGAAAGCATTTTCTTGCCCAGACTTTGGGAGGCATAGGTAGGTAGGCGGCTCAACAGATGTGAGAGATGTGGGACTTCACACGGCATATGCAGCTCTTCTACCATTAATCAGAAGGCAGAAATAAACATGGCCCCACAAAGTTTAACCTGCTTGGCAACACTGCTTGAGGCAGGAGCAAAGGTTTAGCCATACCGTTGGGATCTGTCTTGACACTGTTATGCACTTCCAAGCGTGGGAGGTCGTATGAGTCTGTCTGAAAGGGCAGGAAGGCTGGCTCAGACCCTGCCCAGGATAAAAAGCAAAGATACAGTCATTGCAAAAGCCCCTTCTTTCTTTATTTCATTTTTCCCTCTCTCTCTCTCACGCATACACCTATTTTTTTATTTTTTTTTCCTTTTTGGGTCACACATGTCTGCAGGCCACAGAGAGTTGAGAAGCAGCCTGGGAGATGAAGAGCTTAYGGAAATGAGCTCTCCTCCTCCTCCTCATGCGGACTGCTAATCCTGATTCAACAAGATTTTTAATTCCCCCTCTGTGGCTGTGCAAACAATTTGCTGATCCCTGAGAGTTGCTCCAATCCAAGGCTGGAGTAACTCTCAGGTGCAGCTGTGAACAGGATTTTGGTTAAAGTCAAGTTCATAAATATTTGCCTAATAAACCAGACTCTTTAAGTGCCAAATAAAACAAGCCCAGGCTGGGGGGGGTTGGGGGGGGGGCAGAAGGAGGGAGAGAAAAATACCCCTAAGTTTTTAAATGCTCATTTAAATGCTTTTCAGTACTGCTGATATTTTATGTAACACTGGCCTTATTTATGTATTTATGTATTTTGCTTTGATGGGGGATTATTTTTCTCATTGCAGTCTTCTTTTGATTGATGCAGTGTGCCTGCTCACTTTCAGATATGGTTGGAGAAGAAGCAACATAAGTTGGGTGACTGTATTTAAAATGGGTAATACAGAACGGTTTTAAACTTTAATATTTCATATAGACATTTAGTTTTACAAGTAATTTATTTCATGAGATGCAAGTTTCTCACTGAAAGGGTAGTCAGGCATTGGAACAGGCTGCCCAGGGAAGTGGTGGAGTCACCATCCCTGGAGGTGTTCAAAAAACGTGTGGATGAGGTGCTTCAGGACATGGTTTAGTGGGCATTTGTACTGGGTTGATGGTTGGACTCGATGATCTTAGAGGTCTTTTCCAACCTTAATGATTCTATGATTCTATGATTCTATGATTTTAAGCAACTTGATGTTCACTTCCCACCTCTGCATATTAATATTATTTGGTCTGTGTGGTTTCCAAATACCTTATCACTGTTGGATTCTTTAATAGCCATGAAGGAAATAAAGTGAACTCCTTTATATCAAGATATTGTTTTTTTCCTTGTGATGACTTTAACCAATATATTCTTCAACAAGAAAAACAGCAGCATCTACTATATGAGACAACCCTGTTAATCATAAAAAACATTAGATATAAGACTGAATAATTTGTAAAATCATGAATGTTTCCCAGCTAAAGTATATACAGCTTGGGTCAGATTCACAGTTGATATAAATGAAAATTCTTCCATCAACTTTAAATCAACTTTGCTAATTTACACCCACTGAGAATCCTGCCCCTCCCTGATGTTATTTTTATTTAATTTGAAAAAGTCTCATTTTAAAAATCAGATGCCTCTGAAAGTTAGAATCTTAGTAAAGAGAAAAACAAGCAAACAAAAAATCCCCACTTCAAGTCCTTGAAGAGAGTTGACATCTTCTCTCTGATTGCAGTATGTTTAATTGAACTTCTAATTGATTCTTCAGAAAAAAACAGACCAAACATATTTAGATTTGTCACTGAGTTACTTCTTTTTGAAGGCAGATCTCAGCAAGTTTTGAACCAGGACAAGAAAAGAAATGTTGAACTTAATGATGCTTATTGTAGCAATATTTTTTGAAAAGAGGGACGCAAACAGTACTTACCTGTAGGGGAAAGGTAGTGAAATGTATCTGTGAACCAAATGTGTCCAGGACTTTACTTTATTCATCAATTTTATGCCACCAAACAGATATACCTAGTAAAAGATTTATTTAAGAATATTGCAGGAGTGCTGGGAGAGGAAAAATATGCTTCCACCACTTATGCCTAGTACATTTAAATCTTGATTATGTATGCTTAATATATCCAATTCTTCTGAGTTTAAATTTCAAATATGCTTAGATATAGAAATAATTGTGACACATCAGCTGTCTCAACATGGACTGGATCAGTAATTGTACTTAGCATGCATAACATTGCTTAACAGAAGTTATCATTATTTTATTAGATTTGAAGGTATTAAATGCTCATAAATATATGTTAGTCAACATCTCACTCTCTTACTTTTTTAACTAGAGGGAATATTGTGTTTTTATTTAAAAAATAAAAACAGTACTGATGATTAAACATTAATTGTGGTTTGACCTTGGTATCTTAGGAAAAGAAAGTGAGTCTGGGACCTGATCTGGTAATGAAAAGTGGTTTCCATGGAAATCTAAGTAAAGAGGAGTCAGGTTACMTCTGTCTAATTCCTGCCATGACTTTAGGACTTGGTAAAAGCTCTAGGTTAATGTAAGGTTAAGTTCATATCTTTCAACAGTACAAAACTGATCTGTAATGTTTTAATGGTCATATGATTCTCTGAGAGAATCTTCACCTGTATTAATATTGGTGTTTCATGGAATAAGATTGTACGAAAAAGGTAAAATATGTACCATATTTAGATACAGCTAACATAGCTCATGATCGTAAATGGTAAAATAAAATGATAGAAAAYTGTAGAAATCCTAGCATTCTTATCACTAATTCATGGGGTTTTTTCAAAGGAAAACATTTGTATTTTCTTTCTGAAGAAATGTGACTGTGAGATTCACCTCCCTCATCGCTAATGACCATCAGTTCTGGAGCTGGTGTTGTTCTAGAGCAAGCTGCAGAAGGCAAAATGCAGACCTGTTGATTTCTTCTCTGCTAACTTATGAGGCCAAACTTTTCATGCATCGAGAGATAGAACAGTTCCTGCTAACTCACATGAGTAAAATGAATAAGAATTGGCCTTCCATTAATGAAAGATGTCACTTTAAGTAGCGTAAAATATATAGCAGGGAGCTTGAAATTCACGGGAGCATATGGACCAATGAACACATTGCAAATGTCTCTTCCCAGGTTCCTTCTTTGATGCTGATTCTGTATCTTTTTATAATCTGAATTGCCATTCATTTCTGGATAAGAGAAGAAAGAGCCCCTCTGAGCACTTGCACAAGCCTCATACTGCACTGACCTTCATCCAGAAGAACCTAGCAACCTCGGTTCACCTACATGGAGGTTTGTGTTTCAGAGCTGGTGCTTCTCAGCTCATGTACTGCTGAGGACTTCTGTGGAGAAGCACAGTGACCTTTACTTGCTTGAACCATCACTTCTACATGGAGAGCTGGTGCTCACCACTCCTTACTGCTTGTCTTGTTTCAGGGTTTTTTCGATTTGATTTCTGACCAGTGTAATGATCTCAACAGTTAGGTTTTACCCTGAGAGGTTTAATACAATTGATACCTCTGCAGTTCAGCTCGTTGTGCCTTGGTACATTTTTCCCTGATCAGTTTATTATACCACCTTTGATAGGAGCTCTTGTTGCCGCTGCAATACCTTGGAAGGCTATTCCTGTCTCCTTTTCCTACCCACCACCCTCTATGAATGTTTTGCTCTAACTCATTTTTTTGTTGATAGTTCTCTGGAGGCCTTGAGTACCTTTTTGTTGCCTCTCTTGGCCTTACAAAATTAAAYGTCTGCTTGGGGTTTGCTAAGTTTCTTGGTGGCTCAGGAGGTGTCATTATTCAGCCAACACTTCTGACTTTCCCCAAGTCATCTTCATAACTGCGCTGCAAAAGGTTTGACTAGAATCACAGAGTAATGTAGGTCGGAAGGGACATCTGGAGGTTATCTGGTCCAAAATACTGGCCAAACTTTGATGTTAGATTCTATTTCTCAGGGTTTTGTCCTATACTCTATGACCATAAGCCTTTTGATAAAGTTAGGAGACATAATCAAAGTGGAGTTAAAACAGTGGGGACTCTGCAAAGGCAGGTGTAAAGGTGTAGACCATCCTCTTTCCACCAGCATATTAGATCATTGTTGCCCCATGAACCTAACTGTTGAGTGGCGAAGTTACCCCATTCACCTGCTCCTAATAATAGCTCTGAACATGGAACTTCAATGATTGTTTTGGTCAAGAAAGTGATCTTTGAGATTCCTGATGATTCATTAATCTCTGCAGAACTGAGTGACTTTCGAAGCATTCTAAAATAAAAAGAGAACAAAAAAAGGAAACAAAACCAAAACCAGACAGAGACATCCTTATGTATTCTGTGGCTTTGGAAATCAGGGCACTTATTTAACTGCTAACCCTAAGCACCCACATTTGAAAATACAGGTCATAACTTGATAAGAAAAGTGACACAAATCTCTTTTGCTAGAGTTATAATGTGCTAGGCAAACAGTACACYCCCCAAATTAAGCCATCTGCTTAAATAAACCCTCCATGCATTGCGTCTCTCTACACATATTTGTGTGATCCCACTGAGGGCAATGGGTTTTCATGGGTATCACAGATCAGTGTTTGGCCCTGCGAGCCCCCCAGATTTGAAGGATCTCTGGCCTGGCCTGCATTCTGGTTCATAACAATAATAGAGTTTCCTGATGTTTTGGGACCTGTTAGATTTTGTTGCCATTTTCTCCCCATTTTGTTAATTTCTGAGGAAATACATTACAAATAAAGCTACAAATAATATTTAGGTTGTGGCACCTTGGAAAGAGCTTTCACAGAACATCACGGAGGAAAYAGGCACACACGAAACCTGTGAAGAAAATACAGTAGGTTGTACACACACTTCTCCCACTCATTGTTTGCAATTTGCGCCATTTGTGTCAGCGTTTGTAGGCAGCCCTAGAAAACAAGCCACTGCCTCACTGTGAAACGTAGCCTTGGGACTGAAACTATTAAAGAGCTCATGACTCCACTTCCTCTCCTCAGCTTTACTTGTTTATAAAACACTGTGTGATGGAGAGTGCAATTCTACCACTGTCCACTTAACTTACGCTTTCACAGGGGTTTTATGCAAACTTCCCTGACCATCCATGTAGAAAATCTTCCAGCCTGCTCCGAGAAATGCCTTTATCAGTTGACACAATTACAGTGGGTTGCAGGCTGAATGCGACTCCAGCCCCCAGTGTGACCCACTGGCTTGTGGTGGGAATGTAGCCCAAATCCCTTCACTCCAGTTCTGGCAAAACTGGGGTGTGAACTTGGGTGTCCCACCTTCCAAATGAGTGTCCTCTCTCTCCCTCTGCTGTTGACTAGAGAACAGTGAAAAAAATTCCCATTCAATTCTCATGATGAGAGAGTTGTTCACTTCTGCAGACCAAGTTATAATAAAATACARTGCTTAAAACCAGAAAAATTCAGATGAAAACTTTCAATGGTACACATATTGAGGGAATATTTGTTTGTTTGTTGTTTGGATAAGGAGAGTAATTATGATCTGCTGCAGTGAATTCTCCATCAAAGAAAGCCTTTTTTGTTTTTTCAAGTATTTAATTTGAGAAAGACGTAAGTCCTGCGATGATCGCAACAACCTTTTCTGACCTTGAAATTCAAAGTCCTGATTGAGGACCATGCAACTGCTGACCTGGAGCAAGACCTCCTCTATTATCTTCTCCAATCAATCTCTTGCTGGATGCACCCTGCCCACATGTTAAAGTGTATTTGCTTTCATCTGACACTTTTGCAAATTACTGAGTTACCGCCTCAACTCACAGGCTCCTGACAGCAACTGCAAGAGGAAAAAAAATTTAGCTCAATTGCATATGTGAGTTTTTTTATCAATCTAGCCTTAGGTGTGCAGGGATCTTATGCTCATCAAGTGTATTCAAGTATGCATTTTAGAACTAGCACTTTACAGAGCTAATTTTCCTTGTCAAAGCAAGCAAAAGCAATTATATAATGTAAACATTTGATTCACTTTCATTGTGTAGACTGCATTTTTTTTAACCCCACATTCTTAAAAGCACCTTAATTTCAATGGAAAGCATCAGCATTTGTGTAAAGACTATGAGGTCTATTCTTTCCATTGGTGCGGTCTTGTTGCTCCCAGTGCCACTAATGGGAGTTAAGCATGTGCATCAAGGGGCTAATATTCAATTGATGGGTTGATGTCACAAATTGTTTGGTAAGTCCCTATCCCTGCACTCAGCTTCTCTGGCATCTCTATGTAGTGTGAAGAGGTTTTTAATTGAAAAATGTATTTCCAGCATTCAGTACTCAACTCTACATTGCAATCTAATGCACTATGTAAAGAGATTTATTTATGGAGCAGATGCCCTCTGATGGAAGCTAAAAATCAGTCTTAAACCGACCTTATGCTGGTTCATATTACAGAAACCATTAGCTTGTATTATCACTGGTTTGCTGTGAAAAGGCTCTGGGGTATTACAAGCATTCCCCATGCTCCCCCTGTCCCTCTGTGTCTCTTTGACATTGTGCCACCCCATTGTTTAGAAATTAAAATATGCAGCATTCCCTGCACTGCATGCAAATAAATGAGCTTTCATGCAACCCATACAAAATAATGGCGTTGACCTTGTTGATAGAAAGATATCCTCCATCTAAGACTAACTTCCTACTGCAGTAGAGAGCTACGAAATGCCTGCCTGCCTTATAGATATAAATAAGAGAATAATTTAGGCAAATTTCTTCTCTAGCGAAAACTGTATTCCAGTCTATTGAAAGGATATCAGACACTTCTTGTCTGTAGTAAATGCTCTATCATCCCTGTGTGCATCCTGTATTTGTACAGAAAGAGATTCAGGAATGGCTGAAAAATAGACTTTGGGATGCTGTTCTGAACCACCTCACCACAGTCAGCCCTGTGTCCTCTACCTGTTACATCCCAGCAGTGTCGAAGTGATTCCTGTATTCCTGTTTTAAGAAAGATCAACTTCTAGGGTCCTTCCTGGAGAGATCCTGCTCTCTTGCTTGCCTGGACTCTTTCACACTGTAAGGGTTCTTCGTGAACAGGCAAGAGTTTGTTTGCACCAAACATGCTGCAAGGATGCAGCTATGAAGGATTGTGTAGAAGGATTGTGCTGCTTCCAACCATATGCCAACAGTCTCTTTTCCTCACAAGAGCAGACTGTAATCTGGGTAATAGCATCTTTTCCTCAGCTAACAATTCTTATTTTGGGTGGAATTCAGACCAGTGCAGAGGCCTCGAAAACTTAATTGGTGCATGGGCCCTTTCCTAAGGCTCTTCAAATAGTGCTGGATTTCACCCTTAATGAAGTATTGAGTGGGCTGCCTATGAGTCTCAGGGGAAAATGTATTGGAGTGCTCTGGCACCATTGCTCCCACTTTATGTAAACCCACTCCAGCTTGCTCCATGATTCTGGCTCAGTGCCTAGCTTTGCAGACAAATGTCAACCTGCCAAATATCTTCCATTTGCATTCCAGCCCATTTCAGAGACCATCCAAACCAAACAAAAAAAAAATGAAAGGGGAGAGGCAGTGACTTGTCGAATTTCCTTCCTTGATCCCTTAGGGAAAGGGGTTATTACTCAGTGTTGTTGCACAGGCACCACCGTGAAGAATACGTGAATGGGAGGGTGGGAAAGAGGCAGAAAAAATGCCTTTAAATCATAAAACTGACAGTGAGCTTAAAAACATAGAGCAACATTTCAGCCTCAAAGCCGATCATGTAGGAACTGTTGTACATGTTATGGTTTCTAAGGACTTATTCAAAGGCTATACTTTTTTCCTCCTACATTCATCAGGTAGCAGGCACAGTTTCTGGTGGACAAATTAATCGATTCATAGGAAAGTTTATTTCTTAATATATGAACATACAGAAATGCGTAAAGTATTAATCTGCGAATATAAAAAGGGGTTTAAAACACTGTTATGGGTATTGTAAGCTAGTAGCTGTAGTGTTCCTGCAGGAGAGAGGCTCTTTAAAGGGTAATTCTCGGGAGAAACTAATTCACATGCTCTGAATGGTCCTCTTGAGCAGCTCAGCTGACTAGATAAGGAATTGAGGGAGACCAGTTTCCTAACTGAGATAGCTAGAATTTACCACTGGGGAAATGAGCCTAAGAGCCTTACTCATCTTTTCAGTAGAGGAGGAATAAATGTTACTGCAGGTCCGTGGCTACATACATTATGTCTGACAACCGAATGCAAACGAGAGACATTTGTCAGGGTTTGGAGCTGGCATAGGGCACCATGCTGGATATCTCTGAATCAGACAAACTAGAGAATTGGACAACTGTGGGGGAGAATCACTGATACATGCTGTAGTTTCTTTCATGGCTAGGCATTTGACAAAAAATGGAGCTGCTAACTCCTGCAATGACCTTGTACACCTGGCCTGCATGTACGAGGAGCTGGTGCTTGGGTGCAGGTAGGTGGAACTTGCGCTGCCTTGTGAAGATGTAGCAGGCAGCAAGATAACCTACCTCGGCTCCCTGCCACACGTCCCGTTTGCATTTGCTTCCTAAACACCAGTTCTACCTAGATTCCTTAGCAGTTGAGCTGACGGGATGGGGATCCAGTTCAAGTCCCTTTATGTTTCTGAAAACACAGTGATAGCCAGAAAAGAAACCTCTGGGTGGACTTGGTGAAGGCTTGTCAGAGCCTTTTAGTGCACTCTCTGGAAAGCCTCAAAACATGTTCTAAAGGGAAACAGTGCGACTGTGCCTCACAGACAGGCAGCCGAGGACTTGTGCAAACTTATCGGTTACCCTCTACCCACGTGAAGCCGTTCCCTGTCAGTCACTGCTCTTTTTCAAACTTTACTCCAATAATTAAAATAATAGCATTGGGAACAGGCTTCGTCACCTTAGACCACTGCAAGCAAAGATGATTATGTTATAAACCGACATCACAGAAGCTGAATAAAAGCCACATGCCACCAACAACTAAACAAAGTGACTTCCTGCTTAAAAGCACCATAACACCTGCATAATTAGCTAATTAAGCTACAAAATAAATAATTATCCAGTATAAGAGTGAGAGGAGGAAAGAGAAAAAGAGTTAAAAGGTTACACACAGACACATTGTTTTCCTCTGGAAAGATAACTAGATTATTCCACCAGGAAGTCACCAGCTTTATTTGTGCTTTTCATTCAGGACTGTCTACTGAAKGGTTTGCTAATTACACGTATCCACTGGAAATGGCAGTGGCTGTTAGCTGCGATCTTTCTGGCTGATGAACAGTTTGCCTTGTCCACCCTCGCTACAGATTTTTTTGTTCCTTGAGAAATTGCCTAGGAGTGCTTGAGAGCAAAGAGATACCTGGCTGCCACGGACGGGGCTGTGCCTCAGGAGATGGCTGTTCAGGTCTCGCTCCTCCCCAGGCTCCCTGTGTGGTCTTTGGCAGGTGACCTGGGGCTAGATTCAAGCAAAGACAGGTGGCCCTTCCATCCCAGCAGAGCCCCCTTCCAGCCCCTGCTCGCCTGCCACCTCCCCAACGCCCCTCACGTCCGGACGGGGAGATCCCCCAGTGCCTCCAGCTCTGCTGCTGGGCACACCACCAAGTGTCTTAGTGCCAGGTAGCTCAGCACCTAGTTCATACCTGGCTGGATGGGGATCTACAGATGAGGTATTATTTTGTGTGTGGTCCCCTTAGGGGCTCAGTCTACCAGGTGATCTCAGAGCATGCACAGCCACTGGAGAAGCAGTGCCACCGCTCTTGCTGTGAACCCACAGCTTGGGAACGGGAGACCTCGGCTGAGTTTCCTGCTGTGCCCGAGAGCCTTTGAACCCACCTCTCCAAAAACAGGGGAAAGGCAGTGAGGGAGCGGTGCTCTCCCCATCTTTGCTGTGGAAGCTGTTCCACTTTGCATCAAATAATTACAGATTCATTAGAGAGAGATAGGGAGATAGGGAGATAGCAAGACCGAGCATGACTCTCTGGTGGTTTGGGGCCCTCACCTGGAAGGGGAGGGGGCAGACCTGGGATGCCGTCCCTGCTCTAATGACTATTTAAGTATTTTATCCAATGGCTGTTTAATACAAACCACATAAACACTCATTGAAACAAGAGACTGAAGCCCAGGTCTCCTCCCTTCCAGGTGAGTGCCCTAACCAGTAGGATAGAGATTCATGCTCGGTCTTGCTTTCTCTCTTTGGCCAAATGAATCTATAAATGTTTCTTCCAAAGTGAAACAGATTCTGCAGGAGGGACTGAGAGCTCCTGCAATGGCTTCCCAGCCAGGAGCAGCTGGCAGGCAGAGCTCCTCCAAAGATGGGAGCGTCTCCCAGCTCCGGCGTGGGTGCTGTGACCCTGCCTTGCACGGGGATAGGCAGGTGGGGAGAGAAAACAGCATGGAGAGTCCCTACCCTCTCCCTCTGCCCTCCGAAGGAAGGGTGCTTAATGCCAGGGGAAAGGTTGACTTTGGCCCCAATCAAGCCATGGAATGCCCCGCAGAGGATGGATCTGTGCTCCTAGCTCTGTGGTCCCAGGCAAAGACAACTTATGAAGGCTATGTCATGGGACAGGCACCAAGAAATGCACCCTTGTGCCACCAGATGCTGCAGAGCTGATTTTTCCTTGCACAGGCACCCCTTCATCTCCTTGTGCCTCAGTTTCTTCTGAACATATTTCTCCACTGGTCGTACAGCCTGTTTATTTTGGTGACTACCTCTCTTACTGTGAAGATGTACAACCCCCAGCAAAGTTCTCATTTCAGTCAAAGCTTTCTAGGTATTTTCAGACTTGATAATAATAATTAGCAAAAAAGAATCCTCTCCTCGAAGCAAAATTCTTAGAAATTTAGAAATAGGGTACAGAGGGCATGTTTGGGTATTCTGTTTCAATATGGGGTAGTACTCAGGCTCGAGCTAGATTTAGTAAAAGAAGATCTGACCCTGAAGATTTGTTCAYTGAGCTGTAATCACCAGCCTGAGACTGCTAGCCTAAATTATCTTCTTACAGCACTTATTTTGATTTGGCCTAAATGAATTGACTCTATGGTAAATAGATGCATATGGAGACATAGGTTTCTCTTAATAAAATAGGGTACTAAAATATTACGGCAAAATGTTTATCTGGGTAATGAGATCATACACTTGCCTAGATTCATTCACTTGAGTACTGAATGTTTTCTCAAATATCCCCTAGTGCATATCTGGCAAGATCTCAAAACATTCTTAACGCAAATTGTCTTTGGTCAATAAATACCAGAACAGAAGTGTCCTAGAGGAGAAGATTTATGATATGAGCAATACAAACACGCCCATAAATCAGGACAGGAATGCTTTCAGGTAGCACAGTCGGCATTTATGCAAATCACAGTAAAGGCAAAAATACACGTATAGGACTTTTAACCAATGACTTACCTTTCAGCAGCTCACATGAGCTAAATAAAATCCCAGAATTTGTTTAGGAAACACATGGATGTGATCTCAGCTACCTCRACTGTATTGTTTTATCTGTTGATAACACACTTTCTTCTTCCTTAATTTCACTGAGTTGGTGAATTGGATGCTTCAGATTTGTAATTAAAATATCAACAAGATTGCAAGAAATTGCAGTCCTAATTCATCACAAGCCTACATTTTCTACAGAGGAGACTAAACTATTAATGTTGACAGTAAGTCGCTCATTGCCCCCTTTCTTTTTCCTCTTGACTGCCTTAGCTGTCCCAGTCTGGCCTGTATATTTAGGGCAGTGCAGGCAGTGTGACCGGAAGGGGTGTGTGGGGGTAGGTGAACAGCAAAGTCATTACAAACAGAAGGAATTGTGTCTAAGGTGCAGTCACTTAGTGCTGCAAGGGAAACAAGGCAGTGCAGAAGGTGTGTAGCAATCAGGCTGACTGTGGTGGAAAACAATGCACAAGAACACCAAGCAAAGCTCAGCAGCCCATCAGGACAGAAGCAAGATTAAAACAGGTGCATATTAATGCAGGGCACATACAGGCAAAAGGACTAGATAACTGGCTTTGCAGTTCCAGCATCTTTCATACTCCCCTAATTCTTGTGTTATCATCATGTGATACATGATTTTGAAGTGGAACATAGTCACATGGCAACCCTATATTTTACTGCTTGTGGGTAATTTTCTTGTCCTGTCAGAATCAAGTAACTTTCTCTTTGCTATCAATGTGTGGTCTAATGCATATATCATGTCAGTGCTGCACCAGGCTGACAAACACATTAGATGCACTGACAGTAAACAGGAAGTAATCCAAAGTTATTAGGCAGGAAAAATATAAAGAAGCCTGTAAGCTCTTACACCGCAAAGCTATCAGCATCTCAAAGATTTTTTTCTTGTTGCTTCTTGATGCTGAGGACTATAAATATACATATTAAAAAGCTTTGTTTTCATAATCTGTGAAAGCAGGAATAGCTACAGATCTCCCTGCTGAAAAGAGTAAGGGCCTAGGTGAATTCTCATTTCACTGACGCTGTTGTCAAAACACTCATTGGCTACCCTAAATCTGTCCCCGATTAGCAATGTAATAACTTTACCAGCTTGAAAAAGGATTGGAATCTCTTTTACTATCTCCCTACAAATTCATATTTCTCCTCTCTTGTAGGCCTCCATATTCTCCCTGCCTGGTAACTTTTCACAGTTGGAAACTGTGTTTTAACTCTAAAACTGGTTGTAAAGTTATAACTATATAACTTATGCTGTTTTATCTGAAATCAACAATTTTTCTCCTCTCACAGACTACTATATAACTGTACAATTTTAAACAATTGTCACTGGCAGGTGCTCCAGCCCTATAACTATCAAGTTACCTGAAAATTTCTCTCTTTACCTCCTCCAGAATTAAGTAAATAGTCTTTAACTTGGCAAGAGCTGGTCCTGAGAAGCATTTGCAAGAGCCATGGTGACGAGGTAAGGGTGGATAAGTCCTATGGCATTTGAAGGAAGAAAGATGAGATGAGGCAAAACAGTAACCTTCAGGCAAAGAAAAAGTAGAAGATTTGGCTGTCCCTGTAGGCACTTTGGTGTGGCCTGTCACCACAAGACCTTTCAAAAGGTAGTTTAAAGAAAAAGAATGGGAAATCTTTAGATTCTTATTCAGGAATGCTAAAATTAAGAGAGATTATTGCCCTGTATCTTGTTGAAGGCAGAAATATATTTTTATGAGGAAAGGCGGCTTTTAATTTTGACAACACCATTCTTCAATTGTGCCAAATCTTGTACCCCACTTTAGACAGGCTAAGAGGTCTTTGCAAAATAAATTCACTTTCTTGGGGTCTTGATCCCTTGGGAATCTTAAGTCAGTACAACAGAAGGACAGGACAACATAAGACAAAGTAAACAAACAGCTTAGAAATGAGGAAACATAACCCATTTTTTCCAAAGTCCTAAATATCCATATTGCCTTACGTTATTCAAAATTCCTTCCAAAATTATTATTATTGAAGCCAGACTTCCCTGGTATGAAGTCCTGAGTTTTAGAAGTCCACTGGAAGCTTATTAAAGACACATTTTTTACATTGAAAACTCTCCTTTTTATGTGTAAAAAGGTGTGGGAGTACATTTCGTGCTTGCGTAGTTGAGACCTGGACTGAAAGACAGCCATGTGCTGCCAGCACTCCATGTGAGTTAGGTCAGATTTTAATCTCTTTGTACAGGGACCATGTTTTTCATCTGGTAGTGCCTATTTCACTTTTCATGGTGGGGTAAGTAATCTTATAGGGCATGTTTAATCTGTGATCTAATGCATCAGTGTGTAGGATATTTTCCATATTAGCAGCTTTAGTAAAGGACCCTTTTCCTCTTTGGAACCACTGAAGCCTGTCTCTTATCGTTCACACCATGTCTGCAGGAGAGGTGGGGTATGGGGTATGGAAAGAGCATCTGAAACCTGTAATGATGGTCGTGAATTTGAGGCAGCCTGGGCACCAGCCCAGTCAAAACCACAAGAAAATTAAATCAGAGTAAAACTTATTACCATCCCAACCTTGGGCAAAGCACATCACCCATGGCTGAGCTGAGTAGCTTTCCCAAGAAGGATACCTTGCATGCTCCCAGGATGCCTGGAGTGGTTGTGGGAACACATGGAGCAAGGGCAAATTTTAGTACCCTCTCTAATGCTATGGTGGGGCCCACCACTTACAGGTGAACTTGAGTGTTAATTTCAGAGAGGTGAAATGGGCGTCCCTGTATCTGAAGTTCAGCCAAATCATCATGAGCTGGAAATTCCAGTGACTTTAAGTCCTCACAACATTCCTGCTATTAGCATTTTACCACAGCGGACTACTTAAAAAAACCAAAAATACCCCAAAACCCCTTCAAATCCCACTATACTCTGGTGGAAAAGAGAACTGCATGGGTAACAATGCTTTGGGCAACATTTGAGTTAAGGCATGGTATGATTCTTAGTTAGGTCTGGGTAAACTGGTTCAAGTAAATGATCTTGTTGCTGTTTCCAGCTTTGCAAGCTTTTGGAAATATTTTAGCTTTTTTTTTCCCCTTCCCTAAAGTTAGTTTTTTTAAAAAAAAGGCCAAAAAAAAAGCTGTGATCCTGGCTGGAGACACTTTCATGCCAACTTTCACCCTGGAGCAAATTTTTCATGCCTGAGTTATAAAAACCTCAGAAAAATAGGTGGTGATATGTAAGGTAAACATCAGAGGACCTTGAACTACAATTTTGCAAAGGGTGTTGTGAACCTGACAGGACAAAAGATTAATCAGACAAAAGCCTCTCTTCATAGCTGTTCATCTTAACAGGGCCATGGTGTCTTGTGGTGGGTAGGGTACAGACACAGGAGACAGAACACCTCGCTTCTGCTCATGTTTCAGCTTGCTGAGTGACCTTTAGCAAAACACAGTATCTGTAAAGGAGAATAACAAATACTCATTTTTGCAAAGATCCTCAGATAAAAAATGCTATGTAGTTTTTAAATATTGGCATGCATTAGCGTGCAGGTTTKCTCTCCAGACCCATTCCTTTTTCAGACTTTTATACTGTGGAATTAATTGCTTGCAAAAGCATAAAATATTTTTGGTTTTCCTGTGTACTCCTCCTCCTCTCTGCCTTTCTTAGCTCTTATAAACTTTCTAAAAATATGCTGAGAGTGTAACTCATCCTGGGTATAATTCCAGAGATGAAGCTACTTAGGAAACAATCTTGTAGAAACATAAGGTGAATTCTGGATATTCTGAGTCTGGTGATAGTAAAGAATTTTTGGAAAGGATTTCTCTCTCACTTGGCTCCTATATTTTTCATGACTGACACCTGAAGTAGAGACACAGTGGCTAAAGGAGATGGCATCTGCTATATGTCCAGAACATGAACTGTTATGGTCATACTTGTAAAGGTTTTTCAGAGAAGTAATGTTTTAATCTCTAACAATGTCTGTGGAAAATCCAGAACACAAAATACATTTGTAAACTGAAAGCAAAAGGGTTTGTACAGCTACAGTTCTTTTCCAGGGGACTGGAATATTGCATAAGGATACTATATAAAAGAGAAGTTGAATGAAAACGCTTAACCTGTAAGGATCTTGTCTTCACTTTTCCTTCTGCTTATAGACTGTCACGTCTGTTTAACTGTTGCAGGGAAACTGAACACCCATCTCTTTTCTTTTTTTTTTTTTTTTTTTTTTTAAAAAAAACAAACCTGAAGAATTAAAAGGCTCTTGGCCTTGGTTCTTATTTTATAAAATAGTCCTGTTATACACCCACTTGAATGACCCGTGTGCTCATTTTCGAAGAGTATAAGAGAGATTCAGCCCCTAAGAGTAAAAAAAAGAAAAGGAGAGATATATCCACATCTGCTCTGTCTCTTTCACAACTATTAAGGATGGTAATAGCTGCTGATTTATTGTAAACATCAGTCTGCAGCTTATTAATGTTAAATTAAATTACTTTTCTTTCCTTTGCTTGTTTTTCACCCCAAAGAGAGAAATGTAGTTAGATGATTCAATGATTCACATCGATACTTTGTAACAAAATTAAAGGAAAATGAATCAAATTGCATGGATTAAGTAAAATACATTTAACGTCATTCAGAGCACAAAGAATAAGACGAAGTAAAAGTACAGTTGGWTAAGTAAACTAATTAACCATTTTCTGAGTATACTTAAATAATGAGCCATCTTTCACATGAAACAATTGGCTTCTCTGTAATTAACCAGAACACTCAGAGTGTTCTTAGTGTGTGGGTTAACCACCATGTTTGTTACTTCCTCTTCCCCTGCACACCATGTTATTCTTTCTCACTGAGGCAATTCAAACAGATATATGCATATATTTTATGACTCTCTTACTGTTTCTTTTGCTAAAACACAACTTTGCAGCACTGAAAATATTTCTTTTTTTTTCAGCAACCGATGCAGAGACAACAAAGCATTGGAATATCACTACTAATTCCAACCAAGCTCATCATGTTTTAACAGCATGATGAAATGTACGAAGATGCAGTCATTTATGGCAAAATGAAGTGGTATTTGGAGATTGATGCAACCTTGGTAACATTTATGATTTGGTGTTTTTTGAAATAATTACTCCCTAACTTTATACCACTGTTTTTCAAAGGAAATTTAATTTTCAAATACACATTCCCTTTACAGCATATTCAATTCTGGTAGTATAACCTTTTCCTGCTATCTAGATCAGTGAGGGATGATGAGAGCAAGGGAGCAGTGCCAACAGTTTAGAACTTGAACAACATCAGAGCCAGCTGAAAGCCTAACCTCAGACTTCACAAGTTCCTTTGTAAAACTGGAACCTCATGTTTGTGAGGTGGCAAGGGGATAGGCAGAAGACATTCCCATACTCTTCTTAGGTGTCTTAGCTCAGACAATTGTTCCTTTATATTTCCAAGTCTAAGTTTATTCAGCTTATTTCTCTGTCTTTCTTGCCCCAGCCTACTTGCAATTTAGAACTGCTCAAGTCACAGTCTGAATGAAGTCAAATAATCTTTAAATTTATTTTCAGTCACAGACCTATCAAGCATTTTTGAGTGCATGAAAAAGAACTTCTGTCACTAGCCATACAAGATTTCAGCTGATTAAGCCAGGACTTTTCTTCTAATCACAAATTTCTTTCGTATTGCCTCTTGTTGGCTGGATTGTGGCTTGCAAATGCTGCTAATCCAATGAACACTGGCAGTTCTCCATTTTTGACATTTCCAGAGCTCTTTCTCCAACTTCTGTGACATTTTGATGTCTGAAATGCTATCCTGTCAACATTTTTAAATCAACACATGATGTTAACACTATCCAAATTCACTGCCTTCATTGGGCTTCCATCGGGGTGAAGTTGACCCATGAACTTAAACAAAGGCTTGTATTAGTAAATTCTTAAGAACTAATTTCAATTACATGTTGCAGTACCAGGCAGTATTATGCAGCTGCCATTGCATGAATACAAGGATGACATGAAACCCATAGCTATTCAACTTTGGTAGTTATTCTGAAATTCATGAAAAGTGGGTAAATTGGAGAAATTATTCAGGAACAAATATATTATTTAGAAACATTTCTGTTGTATTCCATCTGATTGCCTACTGTACTCGTGACACAAAAACTTCAATGTTGGTTTTCTTTTAATGCACCCAATAAATACACAAATTCTTCCCCTCCCCGTGAAGTGCCAAGTTCCAAGTTTTGCACAAAAACATTGTTAAATACAACAGCTTATGGTTAGTTCACTAATTGTTCTTCTGTATAGCACATTAGCTCCTTCCATCATAGTCTGTGAGATGAAAGGTACTACTATGATATCTAACCACAGGCGTTCCAATAAAGCACACTTTATATTAACAATAGACACCTCTCACTCTTTTCTGTAGTCTTCCATTATTTTATTGTTAAAAGAAATTATGCTTGAACAAAAGCTTGATATCACAATGCTTTCCTTTTGAGTATCTGCCACAAGTCATGTCACAATATTCTCAACAAATGGAGTTTTGCAACACTCTTCTGGATATCATGCTATATACACCAAATGACCAGCCAGATCATTTGTCACCTAGAGTGTCTTAAGTGCAGATTTGCTAAATTAATGAACTATGTTGAGAATACATGCTATTTCTGTTCATGTGGTGCAGTGATTCTAAAAAAACATTCAAACTGGGACAGTCGAGGGGTTCATCCAACACAGTATCCTTTCTCAAACAGTAGCTGTAAGTGCAAGTGCAAGAACATACCAGAAGACATGGTAAATGTATATGATCTTCCCCTGTCATTCTCCTCAAGCATCCTCTTACATTTGGCTTAAAGGACTTTGTGAGCCAGATGTTTGTCTGTTTAGTAACCTGCAGATCTTTCTTCCATCTCTGGAACCCATGTAAATGCATCTCATCCTTCTCATTTGGCAAGAAGCCCCACTGGGCTGCTATCTGCTGCCTCCTTTTGTTTGTTTAGAGTCTGGTTTCTTTAAAGGCCCTTAGTACTTGAACTGRAAGATAACAAGGAATAGCTGAGCCTTACCCAACCTCTCCAGGCCACTTGGGATTTTGTAGACCTCTACCACATCTTTCCTACATTGTCTCTTTTCCAGGAAGAATAGTCCTCACCTCCTCAGTCATTCCTGTAGAGAAGATATTCTACGCTGAGATCCTTCTGACCTGTGTCTAAATCTTTTCCCATTGTAAAATATTATTTTTACGAGATGGGATCTGAACCTTGTATAGTGATGAAATGGGCTAATCATGGTTTTCTACTGTGGTATGATGACAATTTCTTTTTTGTTCTCCACTCTTTTCTTAAGGATTCTGAACACTTCATTTACTTTTGTGATGACTACTGAGCTGATATTTCCCATGTAATTGTCTTTAATATTTTAAAGACAAACTTTCTCCACTGAGTAGTAATGATGTAAATGTAAGACAGTTTTTCCCAATGTGCTTCTCTTTATATGTAGCTACATAGATCACATTTTATTCCCCCAGCGTTTACTCCATGTCATCTATGAATTCATTGATCAGCATTTTCTGCAGAATTTCACAGGTGATCTTCATCCATTGCAAGAACAGACCATTTACTCCTAACTTCTGCTTCATACCTGTTTCAATATGTAGTCCAAATACTTTTGGTGATTTCTGGACTACTGAGGGCTCAAAGTAAAAGCAGCTTATTGCACATAAACTTAAATTCCCAGTGGGAATTTCATTTCTTTTGGAAGATTTGTAGGGGGTTCCTAAATCAAATAAATTCAAAGTCACTGATTCAGACCATTTTGATAGGGAGTATCTTGTAAAATCTCAGTGAAGTTTTTGGCCTTTGCATCTGCTAAGCAACCAAAATGATTTTTAACAAGCTCAACTCCCACGTAGGAACTTAAATAAAGAGCAGATTTTCAAAGGTACTTAGTTTTCTCTAGTTTCTGATGATAGCATTCTGGGCCAGTTTTTCAAATAAGTGTAACATCTTTTAACAATCCTCCATCTATTTACTAATAAAATAAATTTGGAATGGTGTTTAAAGACTATTATACTTAGTAGATGTTACATCCTCGGAATTTTGCCCTTAATATGTGTTTGAGATATGCAGACTCTAGTGTTTTAATTGATCTCAAAAGGAAAAAAAAGTCACTCTGGAAATTATGTTTGGGAGGTCCTTATTTCTTTCAATAATTTTCAGATTAAAGTGGCTCATTTCACAGAGACAGTGGTGTTTGCGTCAGGGTTGTGTCTCTTTGGCTCTCTATAAAATACTTCACAGTATCCTCGGTGCTAAGATTGCTGCATTAATTATAGAGTGTAAGCAAACTGGTAAGTTCTCAAATTGTCCATTCTGCAAACTCAGGCCAGGTATCTCAAAAATAAAGCTGTTCTTTTCTGTCTTCTCCCTCCTCCTCCTCCCTTAAGGGTAGTAAGGGATTTTGATATTACAGGTTATTAAAGTAATTATTTGGAAAGAAAAGTATTACTCTGAGCTGTAGAGGCCACATCCCTAGTACATTTTGTGAATTTTTATTGTCAGTTTTGTGAGCTTTCCTGTTTTTTTTAGAGCCCATCTCAACTTGTCCTATACTATTTTAATAAACAAATAAGAAAGCATCACCCATTAAAAAATTTTGCAATCAGAATTCGTTTGACATTTTTGCTGAGGAGGCAGAACAAGATCTGGCTTGATCTTACTGTTTTCTGGCTCCTTTTACCGAGTGACATTTCTATCCATAATCACACAAACCTTATGCATTTCCCAACAAAATGGCAAATTGAATCATATAATCCAAAAACTCAACAAGACTCTGAAGTAATGTATGTACCATGACCCACTTGGGTTGCAGGACCTTTTGTTTAAATTTCTGATCTTCTTGGGGCCTAAAAGCCTGGGCAAAAGACCATACAGACCAGTTACTTGCATACATTTGCTAAATAATGCAGTAATGTTAACTTTTATAGAGTGTGATACTCTGCTGTTGGCAGAAGTGCGGAAGAGAAATTCACTATTCAGAAAATAAGAGTGTTCTTCCTCCTGTTGCCTTTTTCTGTGCTGGATAAAACTATTCTGAATTCAACACCTATATCCTACTGGACTGCCAGGCATGTTCATGTCTAGAAAACCACAAAGAAAATAAGGTACTCCCTCTTATTGTCCTTCTCTTTCCTATAGCTCTGTAGATATCTTCCTAGGCAGAGTATCACATTCACATCTGGAGTAACAGAGATCATCATTCCAGCGGCAACGGTGGATTTGTGTCCACATAGGCCAAGGCCCTCAGTTTAGCCAGAAGAAAGTGTTAGGCTCAAAAATGCATGTCCCACTTTCTAGTTATGCAAAGGAAATCGATCCTGCAAGGCTATAGGAAAAGTGGAGAATACATGTGTATGATACTAATATGACAGACCTCAAGAAAAAGAGCAACCATTCTTTATAATCTAAATTTTGCTGGCACCATTTTAAAGGCAAATTCTATAAAGAATGGGTGCATTTTCAGAAAGCACATGAATTTAACATTCTTCATTCAAGGTACATGAGATTTGTTTCGTCATGTACTTTAGAGAGTTGCTCAAGTTAGTATCAACAGCAACCAGCTGCCTGTGAACAGTAAAACCTTGCATACAAAAGTAGAGCTGGGGATGGGGGAGCAAAAGAGGAGCAGGCTGAGCCCTTATAGCTGATGCCTGTGCTAGCCACTTCAGAGATCCCTTCTGAACCCATGGCACCATTGCTGCTCCAGCACTCATTTTTCATCTGCTTTGAATCCACAGTTGTCAGTGCAGCCTTCAATATGTTCTGTTTAAATTCTCACCGAATCTCCATGGGTTCCTCTGTCTCTTCACACTGAGAGAGATGAGAGAGAGAAAGCAGCAAAGTGGTTAGAAATCTTCTGCCAAACACAGATGGTATCCTGATTGCTCTTTCAGCCTACCTGTATCTGTCTGTGGAGCTGTGGATGTTGTGGACACGTGTGCAAAGAATTTCCAATGCTCTCAGAGCATTCACCCAAAGGAGAATTTCCATCTGAGTTTTAATATTTACAGCATCAGACTGCCTTGAGAAACAAATATGGCTATTTAGGATTAACTTTGTAAAAGTGTGTTTGTGTGTGAATGTGTTTGTAAGAAGAGAGAGGCAGAGAGGAAGAACAGGAAGACTCCAAAACTACACAGTAGTCTGCTTTTAAAAAGTACTGACAAAAGCACTTGCTTGCACAGTGTAGGCAGTCTGTGAAAATCCAAAAAGCTGTGGAAAAAAAACCACACTGGCTTTACCTCATAGCATCTTAGCATGCTCAGCTATTTGTTCCTCTCCTCCTCAGGATACAGGCACAGTATGGGTTATGATTGCATTACAGCAGTTTAACAAGTTAGTGCCTGTCAGCTGACTTGCTGTAACCAACTGTGTATGCTCTCTTCGTCTGCCCCATTTGTGAGATAAAAGGCATTAGCTTAAATTCATATACAGTGGATTTTCCTTCTGAGCCAGATCTCTAAATAGTTTTTGACATACCTGGCACAGCAAGCTGGTATCCTCTTCTCAGTGTAGCAGAGGAAAGGGAAACCTTCCTCCTTGCAAGGAAATAAATCAACCTACCAATGGTGCACTTAGCACATGGAGGAAAAATTCTTGCTCAACTCCTATAGGTAATCATTTCGTAGAGTGAAGCATGAGATTTGATTATCCTCATTATCTTAGTACAGATAGCTTCAAATGTTGCTAGTTGTCATGAAACATGCAACCCTTTAAAAAATCCACTTATGGTATTTGACTTACTGACCTATTCTGGCATTAAATTGCACAGTATGCCAACATACTGTGAAAATTCAAGTCCTGTTTTTAGTTCTATGCATATTACCTTTAGTTCAAAGGAAGGAGCTTTGGATCTCTTACCTTTTCCTTCTCTTTTTTTTTTTTTTTTTTGTGAGGCAAAAGAAAGAGAAGGACTAGTTTTCACTAACAACCTTCACACATTTTAATTTTTCAACCTTGCCCATTCTAATTCTCTTTTTCAGGCAAAATTCTGAAGGGTAGTTGAGGGGTTTGAGGTCTTGCTAGCCTCTGAAGGGTCGTTGAGGGGKTTGGGATCTTGCTAGCCATTTCTCAATGCACATCCTTAATAGGGATGTTTTGAGAGCTCCGTGCTGGACCTGACTGTAAAGTCAATATAAGTGGTAGCAAAAGGCACATCTCATGGTAGCATGTAAAGGCATAGGAGTTCTTACAGTTTCCTTTCCCTTTTGTCACTGCAGATCAGACTAGAATAAAAGGAGAATAAACTACGTTCTTTTCTGTACCTTGGTCATGGCTGGCATTTTTCTGTATCGCTAACTAGCAGACCAATTAATTCAGGCAGTCTTTAGACTTCTGCTGGGGAAGTAACACAGATACAAAAAAGTGGGTGAAAGCTTTAGGCTCGCCAAGTCCTACAACGCTTCTTGTTCCTTCTTTCCTCTGTTCCTACTTTCCTTTGGTGTCACGTGTTTCTTTATGACAGGAGGGTCTATAGCCCTGTGTGTCCATGTTTTCACACACCTTTTGTTCATTGATTCATTCCTTTCTTTTTTTCCCAATTGAGAGCTTTACAGGACGGTTGTCACGGCTGCAGTTCTTGCTTGGCAGCATTTAAATGCATGCTAAACAAAAGTCTCTGTCTCGCCCGTCTCAAATATAGGCAAGTTAGTTGATAAATAGCATTATGCCACCCGAGGGTGTGATTATACTTTGAGATAGCACCACCCGTAGGATGGGTGAAGGCCCTTTGATTTTGGCCCTGTGTCTAATCATGCGTTTTAACTCTTTCCAAGCGCTGGGTTTCTGTTGATCTCAGCAATTCTGTACATGTTACAACTGATATGGTTACTGATATACCTAATAATGTAGCTGGCATCAATGAAGAAAACCATTTGGTCGGGCTAGACAGAGCTGCACCAAGACTGCAGTCATCATTCAGTTAATATGCCAGATTATTGGCAAACTTTTCCACTGTCTCCTTCTGTTGTTCTCTGCAAAGCATTAATGTGGTCGAGAGCCCTGATGATCCGATCCGCCGGTTTTGGTTCTTGCTAACCTTAGCGCTCTTGGTTCCACCTGGGCATGTTCACATCAGTTTTCTTCTCCCTTTTGTGCCTCGCAGCGGGAGACCTGTAATGTTCCCTGGACTCAGGTTCTGTTATTTTCCCATTTTTCTGGGGGAATTTTCATGGATCCTTAGTGTTGCTCTTCAGCACTTCCTGGAGAGTTGCAGGCACTTTGGTAAGTGGGCAAGTCTCTATTCTACCCACTGCTTTTACTTGTTTCAGTTTAGGTACTGAAAAGTTATTTTAAAAAAAGAATGAGAGAACTTAACAAAATTATACCATTGATTCATGACATAGTATGGTAAAGCTTGCACTTGCAGTTTTTGTGCTTCCCATCTATGTTAATATACGCTTACACAAGACTGACAGAAGAAAGTTTCTTGATGTAAATTACATTTGCATTGGCTTTAAGTCAGCTTTATACTATCAGAAAAGGGAAGAATAAATTCCAAAGGGTTTACAACTACAAATACTCCCAGAAAGTAACTAGTCCTGATTTCCTTATATTTACACTAGTATAAATTGGGAATAAGTTCATTAAAGTGGTTGAGATTATTTTTATTTATACTGTAGCTTTATTATATTGATCTGAAGCACTGTATATTTATGCTACCACTGCAGCGTGAAGGGGGCCATAGTTTCAGGTCCAATGGCCCTACATGGGTGCAAGAGAGAGGAGATTGAAGCATGCTGGGACTATATCCAGCAGTTATTGTCTGCAGGACTGGGCTCTTTGATTGTAAAATAAGGGAACATGCTTTCCTGGAATTCTGCCTAGCTGTATCTTTATAAAATATTCACTTCTAAATAAGCCAAACAAGCTACAAAATCTTTAACTGAAACACAGACCTGTCACTTTTAGTACTCACTCATTTCCTTAGCCTGTTAAACTTTGGGCTCCCAAAACTATGTGTGTTTGATGCTTACACGCTTTTACATGTAAAAAAACCCCCACTTTCAGATGCATTCTGGTTGCAACTCATTCTGGTTGCATAATATGAATGCCTAAGAGTCTGGCTGCTTAAAAAGGACTAATCTTCTAGGTATGGAGGGGAAAAGCTCTTAAAGATGTTCCCACAGATATCTAAATGGGAAGGAAGTTGAGATTCCTTTACCCCATTTGCTTTCAGTGAATGCTGCAGAAAAGGCATTTACTAGCTGGGAGCAAGGTGTAGGTTTAGGATGTAGGGAAATCCTGGAGAGTATTCACAGAGAATGAAATATTATTTATAAAAGTGTCATTATTACATCTTAATTATTTATGTTTAAAAAAATGAATAATATATTTTCTGAGTGCTTGCTAATTATTAAATGACAGAAGCAACTCCACATTTCAATTAGCTTGCCTCTCCTGGCAACAGCTTCAAATAAAAAAACCAAACAAAACTCCAGCACATTGCCCTAGACTTCTGAGAGCTCTAGTTTTTCATAATGGCCTGGTGAGGAGAATGACTCTCAAACAGGAAAATGAAAATTCCACGTTATTTTGGATGACAAAAACATTCTAGGGCACTGGGTCATTTAGGGTGAACACTCTGCTAACTGCCCCTTTTATTTTCTCTAAGTGCAAATATTATCATCAGTGAAATTTTGGCAGCCATGTTACTTATATAAGTGACAGCAATGTTCTTCTTTGTACCAGCACTGTTTCAAACATATAGAAAAATATATGTCCCTTCCTAAAGATCTTGTACTTGGAAAAAATGTTTCCACTATAACACCAACTTTATGAGTTTTGGCCAGCTGACATCTTCAACATAATGGGAAATATCAATATTGCACCTAGGAGAGAATGAAAAAAATCAGAAATAAACATTGTGATAAATCTACATTTTCAGCATTTGAACAGGAAAAAAGCAAAGCCTGCCAGTTAAGTTTCATGTTATGAATTCTTACTCAGCTCCTGTTCTCTGAGAAAGGTTTATTGTACTGTGGACCTATCATCCAGTATCCCCTGATTTAAAAAAATCCTTCTCCAAGAATAAATTTCCACGATTGGCATAGCTCTGGGTACGATTCTTTATGAAAATGATGTGGTAAATGGTGGCAGCTTTTTTTTTTTTTTAAATTGACAAAGTTTGCAAAAAGTTCATTGGTTTTACCAATGTGAGAAGTTTGTTTCTTTCTTCCCTAGACAGAAAAGTGAGGCTTACTGGCCATGGAGGGTAGACCCAAAAACCTTACCAAAGCTCCTGTTTATCAAGCTCTGTAGGCAGCCAGGAAAGGTGTAGAGCTCAGGGAGACCTCCTGGTTGTACTTCCAGCTATGCACATGATTAAAGCTGAGTGGTGTTTGCTATAGATTGAGAGAACAACCAAGCCAAGCCTAGAGGCTTCTTTCTCTGCCTGGAGTTTATCAATTAACTTGGAGCTTTTTATGTTGCAGTTCTAGCTGGAAGCTTCATTTGAACTTCCTCCGCAGACTTTAATTTCCATTTGATCTCAGAGAGACACCATCAAATAGTTTGGGTTCTATAAAGCTGAGAGATAACTTTATTGCTGTGTTTCATACCAAACCTGAAGAAAACATTCAGTGATTGCTGAAACATGATATTTACCAAGTTCTTTAAAACCACAATAGAGCTATGATTATTTACGTACTTAAATGATGGTTTTTTTAGTGGCAAGGTGGTGTACCTATTGAGAAAAATCCAGTTTTGATGCCAGGGAAGAGAGGGATTGCAAAGGTTGCCATTTCCGATAATTATTTTTTACTACCTTTACTATCTGTTGAATTACATGTGGACATGAAAAACCATGCACAGTGAAGAGAAGTGATTTTTTTTTTTAGAAGAAAGCCTGTGCATATATACTTAAATGGAATTTTCCTCCAGATAAATTTCTAGGTCCTACAACCATCTGACAACCATCCTCCCTCAAATTCTAAAAAATTCTAAAAAAGCCTTAAGTTTTGCATGTTATATGTGGCTATGTAGTGTGATGATGTGATTTGCAAAGCAAAAGCATATATTGAAAACTTGAGATAGAGTTGTAGAGGGTTAATTTAGCCTAGCTGCAAAGTCCTAGAACTTTCTAGAGATTCTAGTCACACACATAAACTGAATTATGCAGGTCTTGTCAACAGCTGCCTCAGAAGCGTATAACTGGTAAAGAGGAATAAGGGAGGGTAAAACTATGTGTTCTTCCTTTTAGAAAAGAGGAAAAGAAGTCTTTTATCCAATGTTCGAGAACCGCTTGTAGGGGTCAGAACATTTGTAGTCCCATGTCAAACCTAAGACAAAAGGCATTTGACTGAGAGGATAAACAGATGTAAATACCTAAATGGCAGTTGTTGGCATCTGTCCAAAGGTTAAGGTTGTTCTCCCAAAGGTTGAGCTGATTAGACAATTAAAACAATGTCTTCTTTTTTTGTTGATTTCCAACCTCTCTCTCCTTCTTTTAAAGTATTTATATTTTGAAAGACAATGTATATAAAAAAGAAAAGTAAATAAAGACATCTTTATTTTCTAAAGATCAAAATGAGGAGATTAGACTACATTCCAGCATGTCTGAATCTATGTCCTCTCACAACCTTTTATGAAGGAGACCACAATGGTTGCCAGAAGAAAAAAAAAAAAAAMAAACCTAAAAGACAACCTGTGTGTCTTTGTGCAGTGCTGAATTATGCCCAGAGAGATCTATAGCAGATTTCTAGATATATGTCTGACTCTGATCTCTCCACATACTAGCTTAAATCAAGAGGAACTCCTGACTTGTGAAAAGTTAATATAAGATCAAAATCAGAACTATGTACTTCATTAAGGTCATGACCAAGATATTTATTGTGGTTTGAGAACAGACAAGATTAAACCACTACAATGCCAATAATTGTACATTGTGTGGGATTGTTGGGGAAGGAATTTAAAAGAAGCCATTGCAAACTGACTCCTCCCTCTCATGTATTTTGTTTATATTTCAAGGCAAATGAACACGCTCTGTTTTGTAACTGATGGAATAACTCTTCTGTTTGATATAGCTTACAGGCCTATAGCTGTAGTAGCTGAGTGTTGATAGCAGAAGTTCTCTCGTCATTTTCTTTGCTGAGATGAGTGATTACACAGCTACTGCTCCATATCTGGTTGCCACTACATTTATGTCTCCACATTTAAATGTTAATTCCCTACCAAAATGAGAATGTACATGCCGGTTTGCCTGCTGACAATGAGGCAGTGTAAAAATAAATAAGCAAATTATAAATAGATAAGTAGAGCTTTATGTAATTTCTCTGCCCTTTTTCCTGCAAGGCCATTGGGCCCAGCTAATGGTGGGTTTCTTAGGCAATGGAGGGGTAGCAGAGAATGGAGGAGCATTCTATTATCTGGGAACCGATCTGTGTTGTTGTTTTTTTTCCCCCTGAGGGTAAGGCAGTTTTCAAGAACATGTTGCTACTTTCTATATCTGACAGCAGAAACTAATAGTACCTACAATTTGCTGACTACTGGACAGACTTCCATGTGACTGCTTTGAATTAGTTATTTGATTCCGTTATTGTTGTTCAGCTTTCCTTTATGCTAAAAGTACTTCCACAACCTAAATATCAAAAGTAACATAGAAAATACAGAGGGGTAAGTATTCCTACTTGAAATGCACTTTTCCGTGCTTTTTGCTAATTTTTTTACTTTCGCCTTTGGAGAAAAAAATAAGTCTGTTTCTCACTAAGCATGCATAGAACAGGAGAACTATATAAAGAAAGCACCTTACTTTAATTAATATTGTCTTTACAACTGCACTCTTTATCAGAGATCGAACACAGGTTTGGGGCAGAGATATACCCATTTGTAATTCAGATCTGATACTGTTTGTTCCAAGAGGTACTAAACCGCTAATGTTAGTTAATTAGGACTTTGGGGCCTGATTTTCAAAGAAGGCTGATAAAAAGCAATAAATTATTATCTTCAGCTTGATTCTGCAAAGCTTTCCCTCCAATGAAGAGGGCAGTTTGTAGTAAGTTGCAAACAATAGATAAGTGCTAACCTCTTATATTGGTAATTCCTTTAAGAGTAAATGAAACAGTATTTTCACTAGCTGTATGTTTTTAATTATCTACAGATGTTTTTAGCAATTTTTCTGTGATGACTACAGTTGCTTTTCAGGGAAAAAAGAAGTTTGTCTTTAAATCTACCTATAAGGCCCTTAGAAAAATTAAAACTCATATTGCTGAATTTATCGAGAAGAAGGTTGCTCACTTACTTAAATCTGAACACAATTCAATGTCTGCTAGATCAGTAACACATTTTGGACAGTCAGGCTTTAATTATCAACCTAGCCTCAAATGTTGGCACGAGTCTCCTATAGTTTGCTTCCAGAAAGTTCCTTACGTATCATTCCCTATGCAATCTTATTGTTTTCCACACAGGGATTTTGAGGTGGCTTAAAGTACAAAGGAGAATGGCAGAATTTCACTTCCCGCTGCATGTACTCTAAGCAGCAAGGGACTGCCATGTACTGCCTGGGACAGAGCGTTTGATTTCACCAGTCTAGTTTTGCAACCCTGGGCAAGTCACACAAAACTGTATTTGTAAACTACAGATAGTGATACATACTTGCAAATGTTCTGTGGGAGGCTTAATCAGTTAATATTGTAAAGCATTTGAGATAGCTATGTAGAGAGTATTGCACTTGATCACACACTAGCATTGTGATCTTTTTATTTGGGCTTGCTTTGCATGGGTGTAAATGAACGCTGAGATGTCCAAGTCCTGAGACTTTTCCATGCAGAATAGTCCAGGCTCTTCTAATCTCTTCTCATTACCTGTACCTAAAGCTCTTTCAGTACAGATATTGGGGAAGTCTGCCCATTAGCCTATCCTGTCTATTTAATGGTTGCTGTTCTCAAGTCCTTTGAATAGCTCCTGGTGGTGCAGAGCTTCAATTTGTAAAAAGATGTTGCTAGCTTTCTCCTACCCACTGCTGATCCTTCTGTTTTCCTGTTTTTTTTAACAAATGGTGTAAATTAGAGCAGCCTTAGGCTGTTTTCTGCTGTGCCAAGGGGCTGACCCTGTGCCCAGCTGTCGCAGAATCATAGAGGAAGAGTTAGGATGGTGGCTATATATTCAATTTTTGCAGCTTCCCCCAAATCTAGGCTGTATTCAGCTGAGACTGTGGTTCTGGCCCATGGTGCATGGACACTGCTAACGTTGCAAGCACTCCCATAATTCAACTATTACAAGTAGTAGTGGTAGTAAAATAATCTTATCTGCAACTCATCAGAGTTTTTTTAATTGAATTTTACTTAACATGAGTGTTGAAAGAGTCAGGCTCAACATGCAGCCTTGACTTTGAAACCTCTGGCATTTTGTGGGTGTTAGTCACATCCTTAACATTACAGTAATACAGTTTTTGTGGCTTAATATTTACATATTTTTATTGCTGTCTGAAAGATAAATGGGAAGAGGATGATCACAGGAGAAGCCTGGAGCAGGATTTTAATATGTTGAATTAAATATATATATATATATATATGGGAATGTGAACTTAAGGTTGTATAGGTAAATTAAAGGCATTAGGAGACACAAAAGCAAAGGCTGGCAAAGCAGCATTTAGATGGCGTATAGAAATGCACTGCATTTTGTGGAGTATGTATAGTGGGGCATTTGAAACTGAGGGAAAGTATTCTAGAAGTTTAGGCATCTGAATTAACATCACCAAAGGAGCTGTAGTTTTTACATTTTTATTGTAACTTCGTAGCAGTAACATTTAAAACAAAAGGCCAAATTGGAAACTTTTACCTCCCGGAGCTCCTCTGATGTTTACTGGAATTTACCTGAATAAATCTGAACAAGGAACTGAAGATTAAGTGTAATTTTTCCATCTATTTTGTGACTGAGTTACACAACCCATCTCATTTTAAACCACCCTCATGCGCATTGTTAAAGTCTCCATTACCTGTGTTACACCCTGAACAATGATGTCTTGGTTCACAGACAAACTCTCTTCCCTGTTAGATTGTGAACTTGGGAGAAAGGTCCAGCTACAGGCGATGAGAGCTCCTGCCAAATTCTCCCCCCAACACCTGGTCTTGACCTCCTTTTCCTGAGGAGGCAGAATTGCCCTTTATGACACCATTTCACATCATGGTGAAATGATGAGTCATGGCAGAACGGCAAATGGTGCCTTCTGCAGGAAAGGAAGCATGTGTGTGCTCCAGCACCTAGCAGGGACCTCCGTGTGTTTTTCAGCTCTCTTCATCTGTCTTACAAATAAGAGTGAACACCATTCATRGGGGATCACTGCAGTGCATGTTATGTGGGTATTGTGGGGTTTTGGAATCAGCAGACTTTAGAGCAGGGCAAAGAACAAACTTGACATTCAGATAATCCTGTCCTGAGCTCTTAAGCACTCCTCACCTCAACAGACCAAAACCAAGAGTTTCATTGGTGGAGGCTGCATAAAAAGAGCAAGAAGAACATGTTCTACTAGGAAACAGGAAATTACCCATTCTTACTGCCCTATCCTGGGATCATTTCTAGGCTTTATTAAGAGAGGCAGTAGAATGGTACAAATCTGAATTTGTCTGTGGTGAGTGCAAAGGACATTTTGTTTTTTAGGAGAAACACGGAAGAAGAAAGTGCTGATGCTGTGCAAAGGGATTTGAAGATAGCTGAAGGCAGAGGACTCCCTCATATCTGTGGTCTTATAATGTGTTTTAATGAAGAGGAAAAAGGGTTTATAGCTCAGAGTGGGGAAGTAGAAAGCACATGCTTTCTCTGACACCTGTGAAGTTTTTGAGCCTCAAATTGAACTGTGAGTTCAAGTACAACCAAGGAGTGCTCAGAAAGAGAAGACCCKTCTCGGTAAGATTGGTACCTCAGAGATATGCAGAAACTGGCTTTGTGCTCATCTCATGGGAGAGGCCGTGGATTTGATTAGGCCAGCAGACTTATTTAGAAGAACAAAATAATTTTGAAATTGTTTTCAAAATTATGGGAAAAAATGCACGTTTTTCCTCTACTTTGATATGATTTGAAATGGCAAAAGGATCTGATTCAAACTTTCAAGGAGGTGGGGGGAAACAAACCCAACACATTTACATCTCTTTTGGACAAAGTCCAAACAAAGAACGTACTGACTAGTGAGAGCATGTGAAAATGGGTTATTATATCGGAAATCAGATTAGTGCTTTAACTCCCATGTTTTCTTAGGGAAAACAGTGATGTGATTCAGGAACATAGATGTTGACCGTATTCATTACAGTGAGTACCATAAATGTTCTSTGCGAGACCATTTTAGGCCTAAAATAGATTGTTTTAGTCGAAAGGAAAAAAAAMCCCCAAAGTATTCTTATCTCTCTCTTTTAAGAGAGGGCACTTCAGGTATTGCAGAAGGAAGGCTGTTATTAATTTGGGCTGTTTCCCATAGGAATGCTAGGTTGTTGTGGAGCCAGAATTCGTGTTAGGACACATGCTTTAAGTTAATTGTTTGTGTGCGAGAAAATGGCTGCAGGTCAGGGTTGCTTGTTTAGTCTGGGAAAAGTACACAGGAGTACTTAACAGGGGAAATAAGAAAAAGGGAGGCTTTATCCTCCAGTGCTGAGTTTGGAATAACCAGTTCTAAATGAAGCTGTAGGCTGAATTCAGGGAGTAACCTGGGTGGAGAGTTTGACTCCTTGAAAGCCAACCTCAGCATTCCAGTGAAAAAGGTCCCATTTGTGCAAGGTGATGATTATCTTCTTCCTGATTCTGAGCACCTCCTGGAAGCAGCGGGAGCTGACGTTGCACGGCTCAGGCACAGAGATGCTTCTTTCCCTCTTTCAGGATTTGGAATTATTTTGGGACTTCCTTGATGAACTCTAGTAAATTTTTCTGGCTAACAAAGACAACTCGTTAAATCAAGTAATCTAAGGAAGCAAAGAAAAAAAAAAACTTTGCTTGCAAGGAACGCCACCCTATTTAATTTACGTTTTCTGCCTTCGACTCACTATTTGCTACAAGCGAGATCAAGCTGACTGGTTATTTTCTCAGCCTGCAAATCCTTTCCCTGGTTCTTTTTTAGAACTTTATAGGCTTCATTTGTAAGGCTCCTTGTACTACAAATACTTTGCAGAAATACGCCTTGCCCGTCTTCCTTTTTTTTTTTTTTTTTAACTTTAGGAAAGTTATCCTTTCCTAAAATGGAAAGGATAGCGGTAATTGTAAAGCACAACTGTGAATTTAGGACTAAGTCGTAATACATTTCCTTCATATAAAAAGGCATATTCAACATACAGTCTACTGAATTTAACTTGAGAATTTATGCAGTAAGGCACTAGGCCCCAGAGTGAGAGAAGTGTCACAGTTTGGTCCTTAATACTGTACAAAGCAACATTAGTGCAAAATTTGAAAAATCTGTCATCCTTTATATCTTACTGTCATGTGGTTTATGAAGAACAAAAAATCCCCTGACATAGATGTGTCCTTATAAGAGGAGTTGCATGTTGGGCAGAAAAAATTATGATCTCCTGGAACTGCATTCTGATCAAGTGTGGATTTATGGAGTTAACCATTTGTAAGTAAATATGCAAGCTTTTTTGCCACATAACAAGACTGACTTACACAGTGCTCAAAGAGAACCCCTTAGGAATCAACTGGCTTTATTTGCAAGCAAATCTCTGCTTGCTACTGGTACTCTGAGCTCCAAGTGTCATTTTAAGATTCAGCAGCCGTTTATAAATAAGCAATAAGGGCTGAATGCTAAAAGGATAAAGTCTGTAATGCYTTTTTTTTTTTTTACCCCTAAATTGAAAATGCCTATGACCATGTGGAACTTATGTTGCTCATGTGTATGAATATGGGCTCTCACCAGAGGCATGGTTCACATTAAATCTCAGTATTACACTGCCATGTATTTTTGCAGTTCAATGTGAGAGAACATTATTCTTGAGCCAACCTGGTCAAGGTTGTGAATACAGGGGCAGAAACCTTAAATCTGTTGGCAGATCTGCTGCGGCCTATTGTATATCTGTGAGCGCACCACAGTGCTTCTGTTCCCATCTTCATCCTTTGTCTGCATAGCCTATTTAGACTGAAAAATCTTTGAGGCAAGAACTTTCCCACTGTGTTTGCAAAGGGGATCTGATCTCACTTGGGGCCCCAAGGCATTGCTGAAGTAAAAATAATAGGAATAATTGCATTCAAAATTGGCAAAGGAAAGAATATTTTTTTACTTTCAGAGGCTGAATAAGTTGCTGTATTACATCCGTAGCTTTTTTTTTTTTCCCCAGGACATCAGAAGGCCTTTTTTCTCTTAATCAAATCTTTACATATCGCTTCCATTACTCGGTGAAGAAGGGACAGGGTGCTCACTATGTTGCCACAYGATTAACCAAAGTCCACAACACTTGCAGAACTGAGGCTCAGGGGTATTTTATAGTTTAGAAGTTTTATTTAGGGATTCAGAAGTTTACATTTTTCACCTCTGAAATTGGCTACTATGTGATTGTTCTGTTATTGTGTATATTCTCACAGGGCTTACTTTGCATCAGCAAAGTAGATTTGGCTGAAAATTTTTAACACTTTTGTTACTTTCAGGGGTTACCTGATGAAACTATATTAATTGACTCAAAAAACCCCCAGCGTGGGGGTGTTTCCAATCAAAAAATGGAAATATCTTTTCTGTTTGTTTCTGATATGCTGTTTATTAAAGATGCAATGCTATAAGAGCAAAAAATAATCTTTAAGAGAAAAAAACCTGTCTGTCCTAAACAATGCATGAGCTGGAAGAATTAAACATGAATAAAGGGAGTTGGCAGCTGATATTGGAAGTTGTGACACTTCAAAGATTTGGGAAAAAAAGGCATGCCATGACTCAGCAATCTATGTTATCATCCAAAACAAAGAATTGAAGAAGTATGAGTTAATGAGAGCTATGTTATGTTGATGAGGTACTTTACAGGATATCAGTTCGTGGGCAATGTTCCTGCAAGGGCAGTATGCTGTCTTGAAGTCAGACTGAATGTTTTTCATTTTCTTGCTCATTTCTTCTGTTATTTTGACTATTTTTTCTTCTAATTTCATTATTCACAACTAATTTAAATGATTTATGTTATAAAAAGGAACATTCTGATTTTTTTATTAATATGTGGCTCACTTAAAGTTGATTTTAAATGTTTTTTCGAATAGGCTACTGAATGCCTTGGAAGAAAAATGTGCCACTAGGAATTGGTCAGGATATAAAGTTGCTTTCTGTTTTATTAGCAAAAATGAGACATAACTGTTCTGAAAGTTAAATGGCCCATCAGGCTATCATGGTTAAGATACTGAAGGAGAAACACACAAGGGAATGGCTTGGTTCTAGTTGGCCTTACCTTGCCCACAAGGTCTGGGGTGGAGTTTTTTCACTTGCTTCAGCCCTTTAAAAAACAGGTATCCAAATATGAACTAGTTACTCCAGGGTCCCTTACATGTATCAGAGAGAAAGGTGTATCTTTAAGGAATAGTATCTCAAGTTTGTTTGAGATGGTTATTTTAAAAGCAAGTAAATAATTGTGCCCTCAAAATGCTAATTTTTCTCTGTTGACTATGAAGCATGTCTACACAGCCAGCTTAGGCAGAAATGATTACACTGTAGAAATTCATATTAGATGTGATGAATCAGATCAATTTGCTACTGCTGAATTGACTGAAGACGTTTCTTTGCCACGGCTTCCAAATACAGCCCAGAATTCAAAGGCTTGTTCTTGCTTCAAACACAACATCTGATATAATGTCACAAAACCCTTGAACTTACAAGGTCTTACAATGAAGACTGCCGTGGAGAGAAAAAAAAAATCTCTCTTTCAGTGTCTAGAAGAGTTTTGGCCTCTCTTTGTCTGTTTGGGCTGGAAACATATTTTGGATCATCCCTCAGTTTCACATATTCTTTTTCTGCTGGAGAAACTAGAAAATATAACTATAAATGGAAAGAATTGTTCTAGAGGACCAGATCTGAAGACCTAGAAAGTATCCCCCGGTCGTGTTCTTACATTTAAACTGAGGAGGAGGAGCAGAAAAGAAAGGAATCAGGCATTGGAATAGTTTGTCGTGGGTGTGATTGGTTCATCCATTCTTCATTTAAGTTATTACCTGGATTGGTGACAAGCTCCATAATTATACATCATACTGATGCTCAGATTAAACCAAAGATAAAATATTGGAGTGGAAAAAATAAACAGTCAAAACAAAACTACTAAAAGGCAGTCATCTTCCTTATTTCAGTGGCAAAAAGCTGCAAGTTTCACTTCTCTGTATCACCTGAGTTGTATGGTTATACAAGTTTAGTTTTAGTTCTTGATCTGCCATTGAAACATACTTTTAATCAAAATAAGCAGAAGTTGAGAGGAAGCAGATGTTGGTCACTCAGCTAAAGGGTATTTTTTCTTAATACAGTAAGAAAAAGCAGGTTTATCACTCGCTGAATCTGGGGATCTTGAAAAACGTTCCATATTCCAACAAGAAAAAACAAATTAGCAAAGTGTCAACACAATCTAAAATGAAGTAATTTGAGAAAATGCTGAATCTACTTATCTGGAGCTGATCATGAGAGCAGGATAATTTTTTTAAGTGTCCTGATTCTGAAATTGACTCTTGCATCTCATGAACAAACAGGTAGAATTTGAGCTTATACAGAGCTGCTCTGAAGGACAGTTGCTTCTCTGACAAATAAGGGACAGGTAAAACTGGTATTTACTTCAGTGATGCAACATGTATTTGGCAATATATAAAAACTAGAGAACTTTGAAGCAAGCATATAGGACGTGAAAAGAACCTAAATATATATACATATAATATGTGTTGAATTTTTTTAAAAGCATAAAGCTATCTGTTGACCTTTACAAATGAAATAGGGATTATATGGACACTAAACCACATGCAGTGTGTGCATGCTGCTGCTCTGGAAGTTTTCCAAATATACACCACTTGAATGCTACTAAATGGCTTGAAAAATATTTAAAGGGATTTTACTAGTTTTCTTCAAAATATGCCTTTTTTTAGCCTGCTATATTACTGAACACTAACTTCCTAATGCTTTTCAGTGTGCACTATGCACATTGAAGTGGATATAAGTGGAAGTGGTTTAGGGGCTATGCCGAGGAATGTTTACAGAAAACATTGACAGTTCCTATTGTACATTGGTGAGACAGAAGTTTGCTGGTGTACTTCAGCTATCAGCTGAAGTGTCTTAAGTTTGAAATCACAACGGATACCCACACTCCTCACTTTCCAAAGCAACTGTGCACAGCAGTTTTTGAGAAGAAGCTGTAACTCTCCTCTTGGATTCTCAGTACTCCACAAAAGTGATTCAGCAGTTTTTAAGTGCTGGCTTTGCAGATCACTCAAAAAGGGCTCAGTTTAGCACCTTGTCCAATCTCTCTGCAATGCATGAAGGGCTGATACAGAAAAAAGTGAACACAATCTCCTCTAGCTGTATGTTCCAAATCTTGCAAACACTTGTTGCATAATGTCCTCAGATTATAACCTCTCCCTGCTTTTCACACTCTGAAACTCTCATTCTTGTTCCTATTGTTTTGCATCCTGGTTTAAGACAGCATACATGTCTCTGGCTTTGACAGATTAAATCTTGTAAGGACAATATCCACCTAAAATGCCTCTCAGAGATTATTTTTGAGATCAATGCACTGACCATCTCCCCTCTTTCTTTGGATCCTGCCAATGGCTTTCTCTGCATTCAGTGTTTCTCATGATTTTCAAAGATCCTCCCATCTCCCTTTACCTTCTGGGTTTCTCTTCTGGGATGTTGTCTCTGGCCCAGAATGTCACCTCCATCAGTCACTATTTTAACTTGAAAACAAATCCTTCCTCATGCCATTCCTGCCTGGTTAATGATGAGTTTCAGGTGTTCATATTGTTCTCTTTCAAATTCTTTCTTGAAAGGCATTTTCTATAATGCTTACGGAAAACATGAAGCCAAGGAAGCTGCTGATATGTTCTGGCCATCTCTTGTCTTACTGGCCAGTACTGCCTCCCCTGTTTGTCCTGTTGTTGTTGATCTCTGAGACTGGCTTCTTGATTGTCTACTCATGTAGCATAAAGGACGATGGGCTTGCCTGGTGGTACGTAAATAATATCTTGTCATGTCTGTGTGTTTTCAGGTGGCATCCTGGGTAAAATAGTAAAGAAATCAGCACAAAATTGAACATATTTTATAGAAATTAAATAAAAAAAAAAAATTCAGAGCGTATGCTGAGTAAGGGACAACAATAATGAAAAATAAAAAAGGAGCTTTATAGACATACGGGTCCACTTATGGACTAATGAAAAAATCCTGCCCTATATCTCTCCAGCTGAGAAATGGCAGCGGCTCTGTTGTCACACRTCACGAAGGCTTGCCCTGTGTAGCTGCTGTAGAAATTCCTGCACCTCCCCACTTTAGCATTTGATATATATTTAAATCCTAGTAATCCTGGCTCTCAGCTGAGTATCAGTCCCAAAGAGATTTAGGATAGGGTAAGCCAAGGGTTGTGAGTCCATAGCTATGCAAATTCCAGATTCACTGGGGAAACGCAGCAAGAACTCCTAGAGCTTATGAGATGGAACAGAGTTCAGAGCTTCTGGTTTCAAGGCAGATCATCAGTCTGAAATGCAAATTGCTGTATTTGGTTTTCCTTTTTTAGTTATTACTCTTTTCGGTGTCTGATCTGGAGGGAAACTTGCAGCTAATAGTAGTAAAACATTCATGTTGACATGCACAGACACGGACACCCGGACAATACTGCAAGTAATTTCCATAAAAAGAATTAGGGAGTGAAGTTGCTTTGCCTGGGAAGAGTGTTATACTGAGCAAATTTCCACTGACACCACCAGATGAAGTATGTTCGGCCACCACAATCTCTCAAAACTAAATGCAAAGTGAGGCTGTCTGATTCTTGTAAAGTGTTTCAAAACACTAGTTTCTACACTTTACTATGTCTTTTTTTTTCTCTGAAGACCAGCAAAAAGTTGATGTATCCTTACAGAGAGGATGGCAGAGGGAAAGAAAAAGGAAGAAAATTTTTTGGTTTATTTTTTGTGGTGGTGACTCACATGCCATGGTGATGACCAGCCTTATAAAATTCTAGATAGTCATAACAGAGCACAAAGGAGTCACAAAGTCATTATAGTCAGTGTATTAATAATTCTCATACTGTAATAAGGGGTGTCCAAATAGCCTATGACATCAGAGACCTTTATAGCTCCAGAGGAACTATTAGATTTTATCTTCTCAAGAATCCTTAGATTAAAGAGTCCTCGACGAGACCCTGGCACAATAAAACATAACGATTTCAAAAGAGTTGCTATGTTCTACCGAGTCAATAATTTGCATACTAAGGAGCCCCTGTGGTACCATAGTCCTTGACATTACAGAACATGGACTTGGTACATACTGAGTGGCATTTACATTACCAGACAGTCCATACACAGGAATTGTTGAATATTATATCTGAAAAAGAAAATGAGCTTCACCTGAGTTTTAATTAAGAAAATTAACACAAAATATCCTCTGTTATTTCTTAAGCCCATAAAGTCATGAAATATGAGGGCAAACTAACTTCTCATGTAAACCTGAAGGCTGGATTCTCAGCTAGTTGCATGAGAGTAATTCCTTTAACCTCATTTACAAGGATACTATCCTTAGTCTTTGTACTCACTCACAGCATCACAAATGTCTTGGTGTTATATGTTAGCTTATGTAACCCACAGACCAATATGTTTTCCTGCAAAAGCATGAATTAAGGAACAAGCAGGTGCTTTAACACTGAATCTCTCTCTTTTTTTGTGTGTGTGTGTCTGGGTAAGTGACATCCTTAACCTGACTTTAACAGTGTGTATGCAAATATTTTTCTGTAGGTGAAGAGTTCCCTCTATGTGAATAATTTTATGTGTGCTGGAGAAGAATTAATGTCTCTGTGTAAGATAAGAGAAAGAGAATCAACCATGACTGTTGGAGGGAGCTTCACTCTAGATAGTGGGAAGATTTTTTTACTCTGTTGAGCACAAGTCCTGCTGTTAATAATTGAAGGTTGCTTTGTGGAGAAAGGACTGTCCATATCCATCATTTTGAAGATGAAATTTTTCAGGTTCTCTCTGTTTTATGCCATATTGAACAATCCTACAGCACAGAATTCAGAAGTCGCATGACCAGCTCCAAGTTTCTGGCCTTTGAAAAGTTTGCTATTTTGACTTAAGTATTGAGATACTTCTTTTCTATTACAAAGAAGATGCATCTTTTGAGGATTCAAAGAAGCAAAAAAGAATATCCTCATTTTCCTTGACAGAATCCTTGCTGTGTTCTCCATGTTGAAGACTGGCAAATATGAACAGACAGGTTTACCCTTTTATCCCTTCTTGTTACCCAATGTGGCTTTTAGGTCTTTCTCCAAATGAAGCACTCTGCAAGACATCCAAAGATAAAAGAGAAGGAGAATGAACTCGCCTACACAGAGCTTATGAAGGCTTTAACATTTTGATTGATAATGTTTCTGTACCTGTGGCACATATTTTAAAACCCTTCTATAACTGTAGAAAATACTTTTGCGAACCCTCAGTGTATGCATGTGTGTGTATAAAAACGCAGACTAGAACAAAATTTTTAAGTTAAAGAATAGGCACATTCTGTTATTGATTGTTGTTATGCAAGACTTGTAAGACTCCTATGATGGAATTGTGGTAGCAGGAAGCCTTAAAAAGCGATGTGGTCCTTGCATGAGTTTCGCCTAAATTTGTCAGTTTGCTGGGGTTTTTTTGCTTGCTATTCCAAGAAAGAAATTAACACCTTGTCAGCATGGCAGAGGAGAGAAACACAGTAAGTCTTCATAGATCATTGACAACTACTGATCTCTTGTGCACTGTAGGCAGATTGCTCTAAACAGGAGATCTAAATTTATCTCTAGCTAATAGATAGGCAAAGAAAATCAAAGCCCTGATATGCACTTACTGTAGAGGGGAGGGCTTCCGCATCCCTAATCCCATGGGATCTTCCTTCTGTATGAATAATCTCCTATAAATACATTTTAAAAAAAAGTTATCTCTAATACAAACGAATTTTGACCATTTGCAAAATGGATCATGGAGTTTACTACTCTCCAAAGCATTTGGCAGTGAGAGTGAAAATGAGTGCAGCTGAAATTTGAAGAAAAGTATCTGTACAAAGAGTAGGAAAACTGTGGTCAGTGATTCTTTGAAAGACTGAAAGAAGTCATGCAATATGCACACATCTGCAGAGACCTAGTGGATGCACTTATTTCATCGTTCAAGATAGTCTAGTTGTTTTTTTTGCATGTTTTGCACAGGGCTATTTCAACAGGGGCTTGATCTTTTTTTCCCTTGCAAAGCACTGACTTTGCTATCACTGTTGTTATTGCTGTGCTAATGTTACCATACTCTGATTATTTTCACTGTGTATGTGTTTGTTGCTTCCTGTACAGTGTATAACTTTTTTTGCAGGCAAAAGCTGGAGCAGCAGTCCCCTTTTAATAAAAACCCCATTAAAAGCTGCCATTCTTAAATCAGCTCAGCAAAAAAAGTACATTTTATAGTCAAGCAAGCAGTAATTGGACACTGTGGCTATGAGTGGCCCTTGTGGTGTTTGGATCAAGTCCAAATGTACCTTCTGTCTGTCTCTGACACAGGCAGACAATAGTAGTATTATTTACTGTGCTGGCTCTGTGTAATTCGACAGGCCAGCTGCAAGAACAAAGAACCACTAACATTTTGCCCAGCCCTATTCCCAACTGAAGGCCCATCTACATTTCATAAATAATTTCCTAAAATACTGGATTCTCTTTCTCTTCTATAGCCTTTACTGTGCTAATTTAGAGAATAAAAGTTAGCCTCGCAAACAGTATCCTCTTCCTGTGCTGTCATTCATGTATTTTCAGTTTTTGGACACCATCCCTATATTGACCCCAGAGTCATTATTGTGTATGGCTTGTCTCCTTTGCTGTGCCCAGGAGTAGAGAATTAGCCCTGTAACTGACTTTCCCATGATTCTAAAGTTAACCAAAGTGTTTGGGGATAGGTCATTTTACTCCATCTAATAAGTGACTGACCTCCTGTGATGTTATTAAAATGCAAAAGTTTAAAAGGTACTCAGAAAGAGCACCCCTCCTACATAGCCATAAGCAACATACGAATGAACGCAAGAGGGAGTATTAGGCAATAGTTAATATTAGGGGAATTAGGATCAAGGCATTCCTGGACCTAATATTATCTGTAGCTTTGACTTGTTTTTTACGTCCTAGGGCAGCTTTTAAAAATGTAGCCTATGAAGAACAATGAGACAGCATGTGAACAACCACACCTCCAATTTACATCAATTGTATCTGCATTTCCAACCAAGGAAAAGATGAGAAGAGCTGTTACCTGTGCATTTTTGCATATAACCTCAGGCTTCCTGAAAGCTCAGGCAACTGAACTGCATCTGTAAAATGGGTATAATGACATCTCATTAGGGACTTTCCTTCCATGAAAGGATGCCCCCTGTGAGTGTTTCTTCTTGAGCTGGCATAAGCATTTGGAGTTCTGATTCTTCAAATGCAAAATATGTCCTTTCTTGCCATTAGAGTTTCCTATTTTCTCATCCGGTTCCACTGGTAGCCTCTTCACCATCTTTTGCTGCCATTTCCCATAAGGGATGCCAGGTACGTATGTGGGAACATCCACAGGTGAGTGGCAGGCAGTGGGAACAGACTGGGAGCCCAGTCCTCTGATAGCTGTGCACTGGGCAGGCAGGTTGACGGGAAGTGGGTGGAGGAGGCAAATTAATTGCAATCAGTAAAGAACTAAAACAAATGACTCCCTTAGGAGAAAGAGAGGAGATGGGAATTCTCTGACTCACCGTCCCATCACTGTTCCTCCAGGGCTTCTCCTAGAGCGCTGCTGCTACATGCCAGCCCTTACACAAGGCTAAACCAAAAGTCTCTCTCTATCCTTCACAGAATGCAATTTCCATGAGGCATGGACACGCTGCTCTCGTTCACAGACGTATATGAATATAGTACACATGCCCACAGTAAATAATAATCATAATACTTATAGAGTCGTGTTGAATTCTGTCAGGTAAAGTTTAAGAGATTCTCAGAGTTGCATTATTATGCCAAACTATGTCTGACCATGTGAAACACATATAGTGACACTACTCTTTGAATTTTTAAACGTGGTCCTAGGAATCCCTTAAATAATTTGTTAGGTGCTTATCAGAAATCTCTTTGTCTACTATTTAGTTGGGATTTATAGACAATTATCTCCCCGCAAAAGAAATGCTTTCCAGGTGTCACAGTGTACGGGTAAACACTGACCAGCACCCTCAGAAAACATGCTGCGAGATGAAAAGATAGAAGCACAAAAGCAGACTATGTGGTTGCTAATCAGCCAACTGGGGCATGCTGGCAGCAAGGCTTGGTTTCTTTTAACTACTCTGGCCCCTGGGAATATACTGCTGCCTGAAACCACTTTGAGTGCCCTCAGTGTTGAGCATAGGTGTTCAAAAAGATCTGCTTCAGTGCTTACTACTTCAGTTTGTTTTGATGGACTTATGGAGAGTCTTGATTTATGTCAGAAATTTCCCAGAATGAGCCTCAGTGGTATCTAAAATGGATGAGCTAATTTTCTCATAGGTAGAAATAGCCTCGATTTCTCCAAAATCTATGCTTCCAGCACATTCACATACAGAGAAAGTTCCTCTGATAAATTAAACAACACTAAGCCAGTCTGACAGGATTTATTTATTTATATATTCATTCATTTTGCAATGTGTATTCACCTAAATATGAGTCAGCCAAATTTAAGAGCTCAAACTAAATGAAAACACCCAGCTAGGTAAGAGCTACCACAGATGACAAATTCCTGGAGAAAGCTGAATGGCAGGTGCTGAGGTGCAGACTTGATTGCCTGCACAGTGAGAAAGCAAGCCCCTCTTCAGGATCTGGACAGGGTCCTCAAAAGGACTAGTCTGGCATTAAGATAAATCTCTATTGGGAGCTACATGCTAAAGATGACTAGAAAACTGGAATCCCAAGTTGGGAAAATTTATTTTGGTTTTGTACTACATCAGAATGAAAAATTAAAGCATTTGTAGGTTTTTTCAGAAATAGTAATTTCACCTTCTGTCTCCGTCTGTATTAGCAAAGAATCCCTACCTGGAGCACACGCTCAAGATGCAGGAGATCCTCAGCAGAAGAGTTTATGTGTTGCTTGACTTGGGGTTCAAAACCATGTCTCCAATACAGAAGGTGAAAGATCTAATTCCTACATTTTCATACACATTTAACAGTTTCATTTTTGGAACTGCAAAGCCTTTTTTTGGTGAAAGATCCACTGAACTTGATAAACTATGGAGAAAACTTAGGAATCTTGTAAATTTGTATTTTCCAGTAAAAAGTATTTTGTCAAAAAAAAAAATCTAAAAGACAGGCTGTAGGTTGGCTGGACATTTCTAATTTTCTATTCCTAATTTATTCTTTTGCTGGAGAGAATTGATAGTGTGCTAAGGAATAATGGAGTTGGATCATATATTCATATTTTTCATATTTCATCCAGATTGTTCCTATCCCCAAACAAGGACAGTGTTATTTTCACAAATATTGTTTTTAACCTTAGGAATCATTTGCTTCTTTAACAGTTGGTTTAACTGTTGTTTTTGAGGAAATCTCACCAGAAATTGCTTTTGAGTGTGTAAATACATTCTGGTCGGTGCTTCAGCTGGCCCATCTGACCACAAACCACAATGATAAGGCTTTAGCCAGGCCTATCATAGAGTCCCTTTTAAAAACAGCCACAAATGATGGGGATAAGTATGGTCTTCTGGCCACAGAATAATAGTGCTTAACCATGATTAACCTTTCTACATAACACTGACTCATTGTTGAGGCTATTAGAACTGTAATTCCTCGGCTTAGCATATTGCTGCTCCAGAACACATTTTTTTCTTTTCTGTTATTTGTAATAGTACGAAACAAGACGTTTGTACTTGTAGTAGGAGACAGTATATTGAGAAAGGCTGGTCTAGAAGTGATAGTTCTCTGAGAGTTTGCCAGGACTGTTAGTCCATCTAGTCACCAGACTACTGGTTAAGGCAAGGGTGAATAAAATGGCTTAAGCAACCAAACAACACCACCTATTGCACTGTTACACATGGTTTTATTTTGGATAGGATGCATTTTTTTTTTTAATTGTTCATTATTCCTTCACAGTCTGAAAAATATGTAGTACATTAATAGAAAGATCCTAAATGCATTTTGATTCTTTGGAGACAGGTATCAGACAAATCTGCAAGCAATTTTCCTGTATCTTCCCATCATTTTTTTCTTTTAAAACAGTGAAAAAAGTTATATTTTGACTGGAAGACAAAAAGAAACAGGCAGTCCTTCATAAAACCTCACTGCACAAAATTTTATATTTTAAAAAAGCATTCAACCTTTTGTATGTGTCTTAGTCTTTGCTATGGTTCTTTCAGCATCGCCATGTCATTCCTTAGCCTCATGATCTTTATTAATGTTTGCTGTGTGTCAAACATTGATAATTATTAGTAAAGATCATCTGCCTCACAGGCACCTTACAATTTATCAGCAGACTATTATACAATTTGACCTTGTCCATAAAAGAGCACATTAAACACTATAAGAGGAAGAAAGTGTCCTGAGAGAGTAAAATTAGCAGTCAGTAAATCTACTCAATGTCTAGTCTTGTATCGCATATGATGCTGACGTGTTTGTATGCGCACAAATGTGTTTGTGTGTATTTGTAAACAGAAATATACACCCTGATTCATTTTTTTGTAACATGTATTTCAGTGCCCATCTAAATGTTCTGAACAGTTCTCCTGTAACTTAGAGTGCATCATACCACAGTGAAGAGTGCCTATAAATATCCACCAAAGATCACTGGAGAATCAAATATGAATTTAATTAAAAGGAATTAATACTAAGGTATTTCATCTGATAAGAGGCAGTATCAGTTAGGGACTTACTAAGGTATATTTTGTAGTCACTGGGGCTTTGGCTTATCTTGCTTCTTCCTGTTTTTCTCAAACCACTGTGTGTGGGATATGTGTGCTGAGGATTGGAGTAGCTAAAAGCTACAGGCAACATTCTGCTTTCTGTTACCCCAGAACAACCTTTTTGATTTCCAAGAGGGTGCAGCCAGGTAACTAAGCACAAAAATGCAAACAGCTGCTGAATCCCATCCCAGATGTGGGGCAACTTTCTTGGTGGTCAGAGTGATTTCTGCCTGTGGAAAACTTTTGAGATAAAAGAACTTCAATATGCAGGGCTCAGATTTACCATCCTCCATATGTACAAACCGTAGCTGCAAGAACTGATGAGAGGCATTCCGGGCCAGAATTTATCCCTTCATCTGCTATATGTCACAAGTTATTATTTTTGTAAACATGCTGAGTCTGCCTCTGATGAAAGGATGAAAGCTACTTCTTTCAGGAGGGTGAGACTGGACCTTAACCGCTGTGATGACTGACGAGAATCCAGATCTTTCAAAGGACAGGCATAACTAGTACAGATGTTGCACTTTACCTGGACTTGTACATGTTCACAACGGCTTTGTCAGCCAATGGCAGAAATGTTCTCAGCTGCTCGCTGTTTGCTAATGACAAAACAACTATCTAAATTGAATGTTTGATTCTATTTAAAGGTCAACACGAGTGACTAATTCTAAATTATGTAATTATGCTAAGAAAGCAGAGTTAAGAAGCTGCTAACCTGTATCATACAGAGCCAACTGTGAAAATCTATTACTGTTGTTTTGAAATATTTCTGTTAAATGAGTATCAAGTGACTGTTACCATTGTGGTAATGAGATGGTGTTATTAACAGGATGTGGCACAGATGAAATCTATAAGAAAGACCTTGCACTTTTGAGGGATGTTAAATAACAAAACGACTGCCTGAAAATTATTTCAGGTTACTCATTTTTAGGAGCATTCTTCTCCCCTATGCAGAAGASACAACCACAGACATGCACAGCCTTCCTTCCCCTATCTCCCCACAGCCCATGGAAAACAGCTTCCCTCTCAAGCTAGTGGCACTGGCTTCTGGAGCAGATGAATCACTTCCAAAGAAGTCAATGCAATACGTGACAGGCCCAAATAAGCAGATAACTGCAACAGTACAGGGATTTTATTGATATCTTTTTCCAGAATAGATTATCATGATTCATTTGTATCGCAGCAGTTCCAAAAAGACTGACTCATGGATCAAAACTGTGTTGGTGTTAGGTACTGGGAATACAGGGAGCAGCAATGCAGACCTTGCCTTCCCTGGAAACAGTGCTGGGTCGCGTTTCCACCTCCCTGATACTTTGCTTTCCTCTTTCCCTCAAACTGTGTGATGTAAAACTAATCCTTCCTGCTGTTCCTGAACCGGTGATCCCACTCCCCTCCAAGCTGAAAGAATTCAAACTGTTTCGAGAAAAGTCCGGTTCAGTTCAGCTCTCTGCCTAGCCTTTTCCAAACAATTGCTCCTACTGCTGCTGCGCCGAACGGCCTTACCACAGCCCTGTGTTTAAGAAGCTGGCTTTTTGTGTGCTTCATTTATAAATCCTGTTGGTGGAAACATTTCTGTAACTGGACCCAGTAGGAGTCTGACACTCTCATTGTGACTAGCTGTTTATTGTGCAAGCTGCTGACTAACTCGCAGTAACTAAAATATAATTTTCCAAAATAGACACAGATGACAAACAGATAATCACTGCGGAGAGCCAATATAACTAAGGAGTACACTCAAGGCTCTTTTAGGTGTACTTCACAGGCTCATTATAATCAGCAAACGGATCTTAACTCAGGCTGTCACCTACTCAAAACTATTCCTTATTTTCAAGGCTGCGTCTCATCGTGCCACTTCAGATGAAGCAAAGGGGGTCCAGTCATGTGCTTTGGTACCACTCAGCTCTCAGATGGCATCCAAACACCATTCTTTTCCGCCCCAAAAATCCCTGTGACTCCTTCATCCCGTCTTCCCAGCTCCAAGTTTGCCTGAGGAGCTGGATTACTGGGGCCAGGGCAAGTGGTCTCCCTGCCCACCGGGGCTTCAGGAGCTGCTCAGCCCTTTAAATCTGGGGTGAGGAGACACTTCTTTCCTCTTCGCAGATTTTCCTGCAGCCAGCTTTACGCTTACATCGGTGCACAGCACTTACTGAGTCTCTCAACATGGCTACCCCATATGGCCTTGTAGCCATTATTCCCTAACAGAGATAGCAGGAAGACAGTCATACTTCAGGAACATTTGAACAAAAAGACCTAAGATGATRGAGATTAAAAAGTATTCAGCTGATACACAAGCAAACAAAAGAAAGCAAACACCTTGACTTAACTGAGGGGGCACAGGGCAAAGATATCACCAAAGAATTCAGTTATCCTTGACTAGAATAAATAAATAAATCCCTTGAGAACAGGACCCTGGGCACTTAAGCAACAGTAAAATAAATTAAAATCCTGCGTTTGATAATAAAATACAATGTAGCTTCAGTGTAAGATTTCTTGCTACCCTAAGGAGGCTGTTTCCACCGAGACCTCTGGTGTTCATCTATCTCATTAAATGAAACCCATAATAGAAAGAAACATCCACAAACATGTTAAAAAAATATGCGTACATTTTGAAAAGTATCTAGGTTAGAGATTTTCCATTAGATTTAAGATTCTAGGGCTGATGTCTAAATTCTGGGAGCAGAGGTGTCGCAGCTCTTTGTGTGGTGACCCCAACCTGATGGTGCTCATGAAAGTGCTGCAGAGGCACCAGCCTGGGCTGTTAGGGTCATGGCCACATCCACGGCTCTGTGTCCCTGCCTCAGCACCCAGCCCCGTATGTGCGCATGGTGCTGTGAATAAAGCCACTGCAAACCCTAGAGAGAATCTCCAGCCACGAGGGGGTTTTCATGGCAGATTTTGAAAAGGATCATTTTTTGCCAAATGTGGAATGAAAAGAAATCCTAATAGCTAGGGGAGAGAGATTATCTATCTATCTATCTATCTATCTATCTATCTATCTATCTATCTGTCTCAATAACTGTTATGTCTCCCATGAAATGAAATTATGGTTTTTGGGAGCTGTGGTAATGTCTCTCACACAAATCATAGCACTAATATTAATCATTTAAAAACAAAGTGATAACAAAAATCCTGACAACAATGTTGCTTGCAGTTTTTCACATTTTGTGAGGGTTTTTTTAGCTTCAGTTTCATAGAAACTCCAATTATCAACTGCTTTCCACATGCAGTCTAAAAAAGTTTTGACATTAGGGATGTCAGCGGCAGTCGGAGGTGGTGTCAGAGCACCCTGCGCGGAGTGCGGCAGGCTGTCTGCCCCAGTACGAGAGGCTGTGTGACACATCTTTTCAGAGAGGCATAGTATCTTTTTCATTATGACTTTTCCTTCTCAGATTAGGCTGACTTGTTAACTCATCCTCCCTGGTATCTTTCTGTTAATGCCTCTGCTTTGTAAGCTATTTCTCACTCTCTGATCAGTCTGGAATCACATTTGGGACTGGACCATGTAAAGGAGAGACAGGGAGGAGGAGATATTCAGGCTCAGGAGATATTTAGACATTTTATGTTCACACACATAGTATATAGCATTTTCTATCACTAAAAAGAAAGAGGGAAAGAGGGAAAGAGGTAAAGAGGAAATGAAGAAAAGAAGGAGTGGAGGAAGGAAGGAAGGAAGGAAGGAAGGAAGGAAGGAAGGAAGGAAGGAAAGAAGGAAGGAAAGAAGGGAAGAGAGAGAAAGAGAGAAAAAAGAAAGCAAGGAAAAGAGGGAAAGAGGGAAAGAGGGAATGAAGAAAAGAAGGAGTGGAGGAAGGAAGGAGGGAAAGAAGGAAGGAAGGAAAAAAGGAAGGAAGGAAGGGGAGAGAGAAAGAAGGAGAAAAAAGAAAGCAAGGGAAAAAGGGAAAGAGGGAAAGAGGGAAAGACAAAGAAAGAGAGAACGAGAGAAAGAAAGAACAAACCCTTCCACTTTTTGTGTAGAATGCTTCTCTATTACAGAGCATAGAGAATAAAAACTTGACTATACTGTGACAACAAAAAGCTAATTTTCAATCTCTGTAAACAGAGAGAAAGAGGAAGACGCTGCTACACAGACTGACCTTAGCAGAATTGCTCAAATTTTGCAATGAAACTGATAGATTTACATGATGCATATGCAGCAAGGCTCTTCGTCTTCATGTCCTTGTGCTCATTATAAAGGCATGGACGCAGAGCATGGTTTACAGAGTGATGATAAAATATACCATGGCACCTGGGCTCCCTGCAGAGCTCTGAAGATTTATCTGTCTTTAGATGAGGTACTGTACAGGGGTGGCTCACTCCCATTGCCTCACTGGTGAACTTAAGCCTAGACTTGAAAGGATCACTCATCTGGCGAGAAGAATAATTTAGTCTTTACCCATTCCAGAGTCCTCCCATGTCTGTATTTTAATAAAGGACATCAGTTTACACAGTTGTGCTGAACTGTGTTTTTTGGTTGTGTGATTTAAACTATGTGCATTAGGATGTGTAACGGTAGTTTTATCTCTGCAGAAGCCCTGTTTGAGTTGAACAGAGCATGTCTGCTCTTTGTACTAATGCTCATAGAAGAAGACCTTGAAGAAGGGTACATGGCTGAAGCCAAACCGTAAGCAGAGCTGTAAATCCATGACACTTAAGCATTTTCTAAGCTTTATACTGATATGTTACAGTCTTAGCTATATTTGTGAGAAAACTAGAAATATAAAATCCTTCCCTGTTCTGTGTTTATCATGGAGCACAAATGTATTTTAAAAGGAAAATACTTTATCAAGCCTATGCTTTTGAAATTGCTTTATTAATGCAATCAACAATCATTCTTCTAATCATGCAGAAACTCAGATGCCAGTAATCTTTAAATAGGTGTAGAACTGGTAAGAAATGAACCTATTCTCTTTTCTAAGGTACGATTTTCTGAAGCTAACAGGCAGAATGTAGAAGGGGAGTTTTAATATTTGCTAACTTTTACAAAAAATTAATATGATGATCTGAGGAGCATCATCAGTTTTGGTGTTAAAAATGTGAACACAATGAAATTTTGATTAGTTAGAAATTTATCCTCATCATTTGCTCATGATATGGGAAGGTGGGATTGTCTCAAATGAGATGCAGAATTTCTTGTTATAGCCTTTAAGATGCATACAACAAAAGAAAGATCTGACCTTAAAAAGCTGATGATTGAAAGAGATGACACAACATATAACTTACTACTAGGATCATGCATGCTTACCATTGGGAAAAAGTATCAAACCTCCTTGAATTCAAGCGTGACATTATTTGTGCAACCAGAGCAGCTTTAGTGAGACTTCTTAAGGGAGTAAAAAAAAAATGCTTTGGAACTTTTTGGGGTCAGACTCTCCCAAGTCCTGGGCCATAGAGGGATCTATAATACAGTCTAGAGTTTAAATTAGGTCTCCTGAGATCTTCAGGGAGCATAAAACAGGACAGAATGTATCTACACTTGTAACTTTAGGTTAAGAAGAAGAAAAACAAATGGAGAAATCTTTTTTTCAAGGGCCTGCCAGGACACCTGTTATTTATAGTTCTAAAACCAGTTTCAGTTCTATTTTGAAATCTTTCCATGGGGACTTATTTTTAATTGCAAGACTAAAAATTGTAGAGACGGCTCCTGTGTGTTAATGAGCACCTGTACCCTTTCTGGGTGTCTGGGAGTGCCATTCTCCCTCTGTGCTGTCTCATCACATTCCCCAGCACTACCGTATAGGGATATTTCTCCACTTGGTCAGTCCTCCTTATCCTAGTAGTACAGGGAAGCTGGTCTTTCCACTTGAACAGCATTGTGGGAGTCTGAGAGTCACTTCCTCACAGCTGGACTTCCATACCTATAAAACACATTTTTTTGTGGTTGCTTGCTCATGAAAGAAAATGAAAGCAGAGTAAGTCAGGGTTCTTTTTAGTGTACAGAGAACCTAACATCTGGCAAGCATCTGGTTGGGGACTCTTATCAGGAAGGGTGGTGCTTAGCACATTTTACAGGTATAGGACCTTTAATCTACAAAAGATTTGGAGTCAGAGCTGATTAGGCATGATGATCTGGGTTGGTTTTTACCAGAGGAAGTAGATGGCTTAAGAAGTAGAGGACAGCCAGATCTGCTTCTTTTTCTGCAGGAACTCTTGTAACTCTACATTAGGATGCCCCAATACTGTGTGGCCAGTGATAACGGTAGTCATAATGACTCAACAAAACAGTGCAACTGTCCAGTTTAGTATAATGTTTCTACTGGACAAAGACACTGAAAATTGGAGATGGTCATGGTTTTGCCTTCTGGTTTTAAAAACTGAAAGTAAGCTGCTTTATAGGTTATGTTGGTTTCCCACAGGTTTCCCTTAATGGGGAAAAAGGGAAGATTATGTTTGGAGAAAGATGGCAGAGTGGAGAATGACAGCCACACTTGCACACATTGGGACTTGCACAGCCTTTCAGTTGCTTTTGCTATTGTAAAACTACAAAAGAGCAGAATTTCAGTGCAAATGGAAGCTGCTGCTTCTGCTTATTTATTGATGGCAGCTTCAGTGGTGGAAAAATAAAGCATACTGCAGGATGATCATTAACATTTAGGGAAAAATTGTGTCCTGTTCCTAATCCTGCTTGTGGCAGGAGCAAAACTGTAATGCTGTTCTGCATCATCTTGGGGAATGGTGATATGTGCTAAAMCCAAAATGTTTATACCTGCAGCAGAAATGTTCTTACAGATACACATCTCTTGCAGGTACAGGCAGGAGTGGGCATGAAAAGGATATCTGAAGATGGCAAAATAAATATATGCTGTCCGAAAATTTAGGAGCTGCTTCCTGTAACTAGGATCTCACTCCCCTAACAGCCTCCTTTTGACTGGGAGAAGACACTAACAACACTAGCTATGGCCTATTCCTTGCCCTTAAACTCTGCTACTTAGATTATTTTGCCTTCAGAAAGATAGGGAGGTACTTCTGTCCTTTTTTTCTTTCTTTCTGTGCAGGGCCCATGCTTCGCTAAGCAGCATTTATTCCTAAATAATGGAATATCTCAGGGCTTAGGATGAGAGGAAAACATTTTGTCTGGAAGGGATGACTAATCAATCCAAAGGCCTTTTCAGAGGAGACTAGGTGTGTAGGCAACAAACACATTACTTCCAATTTTTATTTTGCCTCATAGAGGTGAATTTGCAGAGGCAATAGCAGATTGTTGTTTTTTTTGTTTGTTTGTTTTGTTTTGTTTTTCTTCACTGTCTGATCCAGGGTCATCACTGCCTGAAAAAAACCCCACTGAAAGCATTGTAAGGTGGACATACCTTTGGGGTTTATGTCTCAGCCAACTAGTGTTCATAAGACTGTTATACCTTTTCTTCATGAAGACAGGAAACTAAATTTCAGTAGTAACAGTTCACCTACAAAGGATGTGGATAAGCATGAAGTTCCCAGCCTATTGCAGTGCTCTTCTGCTACTGATGGGATGAAAACTAGGAAAATGAGTGCGGGAAATAAATTGGTGATGATCTATTTGACAGAAGCAAGTAAAGGTAAAACTTTTAGTTGATCAGCTATGCATCTTTTGTAAGGAATGGATTCAAAGTGAATGTAAAACGAAGATTCCTGTGGACAGCTTGTGAAGAGAGTGGTAATGTTAAATTCAGGACTTACAATATTCCTGGACTTGTTGATAAAGTGATGCTAAACCTCTAGCATTTTACTGCATGAGTTTAGTGGGGCTGACTGTCAGGCAGTTGTGTTAATTTGGGTGCAGGTCAGAATTTGGTCCTCAGTCATAATCTTTGGTGAAGTGACTATCTCAGAGTTTTAAAAACATGCTTTATTTCTGGCCTCAATAATCTAACTACAATGTTCAGCCTCTAGATCGTTTCATACCTTTTGGGTTTTTTTAGATTGAAGTAATTTGTTATTTTTTTTTCCCATGTAAGGGAATGACTGATTGTGAACAAATGGCCCTTCAACCTTTTCTAAATGGAACAGACTGAGCTTCTCAAACCTTTCACTGTAAGACCTATTCTTTAATACTTTAACCATTACCTCAGCTTTTCAATGAATCTCTCCAAATTATCTAAAATGAACCTTATTAGTCACCTAGCCCAGTTGATGGCTATTTCAAGCAACTATGTAAGATAACTGTAACTGTAAGCCCATCAAACTGCATAACTTGAGTGGTTACAGCTTTCTACTGTACTTTGTGTGATCCTTGTGTCAGATCTGAGCTCCAAAAAAGAGTTGCCTGAGGAAAATATTTTCTGAAAATGTGGTTATAGAACTAGATTTTCTTTTCCCTATCCAGATGTCCACAATGACAAATGATTTGTAAGACACAGCACTTATTAATTTGGTCTTGTAATTTCCTTATAAGAGCTACTCAAGCATCACAATCAAAGCCAGGAAAAAGACAAGTCTCAGGAAGGACAGAAACTCAGATTTGGGGGTGCAAGTTTGCAAACGGGTCTTGTCCTCAGGGAGGCTCAAATGAAAACCTAAGCACTGGGGTAAAAGAAAAATCCAATTTCTATCAACATAGAAGAATGTTCAAATGCACTGCTGGAATACAGAAGACTAACTTTATGAGCAGCTGAACGGCGGCAACCTGTTTTCTTCTGAATTCATGTCCTCTGCACTCTAAAAATTTCTCTAGTCCTACCTGCAATAAATGCAGCTGTGTATTGTTATAACAATGGAATATATGCAATAGTATGAACTTGCACACCCTGATGGACTAACTAGATTTTACCTATTCCTTGGCTGTCTGACTGTTGCTGACGGAAGGTGTAATAGCTGGGTTCTGCCCATCTTTTCTTCAGTGGAGGCATTTTTTTTAATGTGGTTCCCCTAGCTATTCACCAATTTTCACAGAAGTTGTAGAAACATAATTACCCTTCAAGTTTTACTTCCTGCTTCAAATTTGTTTGAAATTCTCTATGGATTAAAGAAAGGTTATTGTGCAGGAACTGACAGACAGGCTGGTCGTGTTGCTCATATCTCCTTTGGAAAGCAGGCCTAAAAGGAGAAATAAAGAAAGAATAATGCAAATAAACCTGAAGCAAATCCCTCAGTTTCCCTCTTTCACTTTCTCTCATTTGCTATTTACACCTTTTCTTGAGTTTGAGGTTCACTCAGTTTTAAGATAGTTACAATTTTTAAGATGAACACGAAACTAAAATTTTCATATGTGTTAACTAGTGACGAGCACTTCATACAATTTTCATTATAAATCACATTATTTCTTTGGGTTGTTTACAAGAAAGAAATCTAAATGGGTTAAATCCTTCTGTTTCCTTCTGTTCCAGGTATCAGTATTTCACTAGACACCAGTATACATTGTTCATTAAAAGCTAAATATTCTGTATTGTTAAATGCTTTGTGGAATGGAACTTCTAAAATGAACTGCCAAAGCATAATATCTAAGCACTGGAAAAAATTAAGGAAGTGGATAGTAGATTTGAGAAAAGAAAAATAAGATCACTTGACCATCAATACAGACCTTTTTGAGAAAGATAGGCTTTATACAACATATTTTCTTTGTTGCGTTCATCAGAATTATCAAGCTTTCAGCAAAGACCTAGCAAAATTGGATCTGACTGTTGTGTGGTTTAGAGCATGTTTTACTTACRGCTTTAAAAAATGAATGAAGAATAAAAGTCATGATTGTGGGCAGATTCTTCTGAAATGTTTTAGCTACTCTTTATTTCATCTCACTCCTCAGCTGCCCGAATCCGGACAGGAAGATCAAATACCCAGAGAATGGCATAGAAAGAGCCATCACAGGGAGAAGAGGACATCCAGTTGGACTGATGTAATCACCCAAATGTCTCTCCAGCTCGGCTCTAATTGAGGTTGTCATGACTTGGCAGAGCAAAAGCAAATTTTGTTGATGAAATTTTCATCACTGTTAAGTGAGAGGATCAGCCTTATGTAAGATCACCAAACGGGTGGCAGAAATGAGGAGGTTATGCTCTTATCTAAGCACCTTATTTTGCATCTATAGAAATTAAAAATTCGGGCCTGACTGCCTTTCTAGGGGCTTCTTTTACAGAGCTCTTGCAGGACTGCACAGGAAACTGCCTGGTCGAAGCAGATGTTCGGCTTCACTTACACAAAGGCAGCAGAGCCCACTCAGCCACTCCTGCGTTTTCATCAGAGGAGGACGGGGACATGCTGGGGAGTCCAAGAAACTCTACCCCTCACTGAGTAGCAGGGTTTCTGGTGTCATTTACTACATATATCAGCTGTAACTGGGGGATACTGGAAGACAGCTTTGCTTTGTGGCAATGAAGAGATTTTTCATTTGTATTGCTTTAAAGGCTGGATGGAAAAAGCTGAAATACTCAGTGCAGGGGGGGTCAAAGTACAGATCTGGATCTCTAACAAGCTTGGGATCCTTGAACAGCTCATTCTCTTTTTTTTTCCTTTTCTTTTCTAATTGCCTTTTTTTTTTTCTCCTTTTCTTTTGGTTTGAACATACTTCTAATAAACCAGAATTAATCCCTAATTAGAAGCAATGGGGTTCTAGTTTTTTTCCCTTCTCCTTTGCTCATGAAACTCCTGTTGAGCGTGGCACTCTGGCATAAAGCTTCCTTCACAGCAGCAGTAAGGAATTCTTTTCACTTCTGGAGTCTGTGAGTTTGGTAAAAGTCTCTTCCTTACCCTGAGGTCAGTGGTGTCTGTAGTTTAATTTAAGGCATTAGAGAGAAACAATTAGTTTGCCTGGTGCCTAAACTGCTGCTGAATAAACAACCGCAGAAGCTGAATCTTTAAAAAACTCCTCACGACTTTATCTGGACTCTCAGTTGCCATCCAGATGCAAGAAATTACTTTAGTTCATTTTAATTCTTGCCATTTTCTCAGCATTGTGCTACTTTAGGAGGCAAATAAGTGCAGTAGGAAGATACCTATAGATGTGTTCAGCAGCTGGAGGGTTTACGATCTAACCTAAAAAATGCAAGTTGGTTTTCTTGTAGTAATTAATACCAGCAACATTTCTACTAAATGCTTCTGTGTGCCTCGTAGAGCTCCTCATGTCTCAGCAGTGGGCTGAAACTCTGAGGGGCACAGTTTCACTCACCAGCCATGACTTTTGTTGAATGGGTTTGTAAACCTCAGTTAATACTCATAAAGCTAAGTCCCAGGCTTCACAACAACTCCTAATTTAAATTCTAAAGCAATCAACCTAAGCCACACTCTTTATCAGATGTAAAATTTATTTTACAGAAGCAGAAAGACCCTCAGCCTTTTAGGTAGGAGGATTTTAAGTCTTAAACAACAGTTGAACCCTCTTTTGTCCTAAATGGAAAGATCCTTGCCCTGTTGCAAATAGTATCGTTGTTTTTTTAACTCAGTCTTAAGTTAAAATCAGCACATGATTGAGAAAATAATGGTCATTTTGGAGAATATAAGACCTGTTAGCTTGGAGTAGGTACTTGAGGCTTACATTAGTAAATATTTTCTACTATGTACCACGTAGAGCTATCCATAAAACCTAGTAATGGTGAAAAAACTAGCAGAGGGAGAGACAATCCAGATTGCTTTCCAACCAACACTGGGGATGTACTTGAGAATGTAGATTTTCTTGTAACTGTGAAAACACTATATTCTGGTAAACAATCCAAACTCATTTCAACCACCTGAGGCCCGGGAGAAAAGTGGTAGAATTTCTGTCAAGCCCACACTTGGCGTTATTTTTTGTAGTATTTCAGGAAGAGGCACAGTGCTTACTGTTATGCAGAAGAGAAAAAGTATATTTATTTTCATCATGAGAATGTGAACTTTACATCATTGTCCAACTTCTGCAAAGTAACAGAAACCTACAACATGTGTCTGTTTTCTGAGCTACTATCCCAACTGCCGATGATAGATAATAATATTGTGATTTGTTTGGATTAAAACCAGTTAAGAAAAAAAAAACCCACGCACAAAAGAATTGTCTGTATCATCTGCCATACAGATGAAGCTAAGATTTTCCCACAAAAGCATACACAGGGTCTGAATAATTTGAGGATGGAGCTGAGAGAGATAATAGGAAAAAAGATTAACAATATGTATTCCAGAGGCTTCCAGCTGGACATGAAATGAAAATAATGACTGTTAGGATGTCAATCTGCTCTTTGATAAATCTCATAATTATTATCAGACCCATATCTGATAACAGTCATCTATGAGAGAGAAATCAAGCTACTTTTATCAACTGACTTTGTCCATTGTCTTCTTGACCTCAGGCTACTGGAAAAGTTTTATGTTATTAGATTGCCTCTTGTTTCTCACAGATCTTTTCAGTTTATGGATATACTTGATACAGTGAGAAGACTGTATGTTGAATTTCAAAATTGCTATGGCTGATTTCAAAACCATGAATGTCAAACCTGTACAACTAGGAAAGAGATCTGCTGTTTCTTTGGGTCTAGACCAAAATGCTATGTGCTAATAGAAAAAAAATGCTAATTTCTTTTCACTAATCCTGTTTTACTGGAATATCTCCTTCAGCTGACAGAGCTAAGCTGTGCATCACTGTTAAGTTAAGGAGTGGCAAAATTAGGTCCTTTCACATGTTTTCCTGTTTTAAGTCATCTTAGCCAAACTGGTGATAACACACTGCTTATCCCAGCTAGATTCAGGCAGAGCAATTGCGCAAATGAGAGGGAGTCTCAGTTTTAAATTCAGCTTCATGTAGATTTTACCAGAATGGATGCTCATTGTTTTCATTGTTCAGACTTAATGTAAAATATTAGTCAAGGTGAACATTTGATTTTTTTAAAGCCATTTCTATATTCCTAATCTCCATGTCCCCTTGATTTTCAATTCACATGTACTCTATTAAAAAAATCTCTCTTTAAGCTATTTCAGAATTTAGGAGATCATAATCCCCTGGATGTACAAACTCCCAAGCTCTTAGGTACTTATGAAATTGTAGTCCCTTTCAAGATTATGGATGTTCTGATAATCTAAAGGACAAACATTTCTGTTTTCCACTAGGCACAACTGAAATAGTTAAGGTCCCTGACCAAGAAGCCGTTCTCACACTTGTGAGATGCTTTGATAAACTAAATAGAAAGTTCTGGGTAAAAATACTAATTTTAGGCTAAAAATCTTCTTCACTTTTTAAATTGCTATTCAATATGTTTTTGCAAAATCACATTTGATTCAATAAACAAAAACAGCAGAATTTTACTTGCCAGTTATTTATCCAAATAGGCAGACCTTTTTGGTTATAAAAACAAAGAAAGATAACCATACAGAACTGAAAGTAATTACAATGCAATTTACTAGTAAATAGGCTTTTTTTCTTTTTTTTTTAATCACAGATGCTTTAATATGAGTAAGCTGAGCCTTTTCTTGGCCGTTTAGTTCATATAATCCCTACCTTATTCTTTTTATCCTGGTATGAGCAGATGGAAAACAGGAATCTCGAATTACTATCCTCTGTTTTTTACTTAGTCTCAATCCATGTGGACTTCTTTGATTATTTGATTGTCTTGTGTATTGAACAAGTCTCATCCATCACTGAATGCAGTGTTATAAAATAGGGTTCTGAAACTACTACTAGATCTATCATTGCATCAGAGGAAATTCCTTTTTGGTCAGCTTGGTGTTATAAACACCTATATGTCTTAAAATCCATGGGTGAGATCTTTGGAAGTTAGATGGGAATATAGGTAATTCAGGTGAAACTGCATTCCCACCCGGAAAATTGGACAGCAAATCTGCTGAAGATCTGCAGATTGTTCACTCTCAAAGTCATCTAGCAGTGATTTTTCTTCCTGAACTTTTCCTTCCTCAATAGGTAATGTTTTGCTTCTGTGAGTTCTCCAAGAGTAGGTTGAGAAAGGAGGTATTGAACTGCAGCGAGCCATTCCCAGGCTCCTCGCAATGCAGGCAAAACTGGGGTCTATCATACCAAAGGCTGAGACAGAGGAGCACACGTTTTCTTCCTGTTTAGGCTGCAGCATTAATTCTCTTGTGGTACCTGAGTAAAGTTTCAGCAATGGTTAAAATGGGCCAACAGAGTGTAGAGAGCTATGGAAGTTTTGGACGTGTGTCTGTCTGTGCCAGCAAGGGTCTATCTCCTTCTCTCTCTTCACCTCATTCAGGTTCACCTCTCCTAGAGCTTTCCCACCTTTCAGATCCTGCTTCCTCTCTTTTCCCTTCCCCTCTTCACCCCTCACAGCTCCGTACTTCTGCTGCTCTGCAAACATCCTCTCCAACATCCTTGTCCTCCTTACAATTCATTTACTTGCATCTCTTCCAACATGAAACTCCACTCTGCCTGCCCCCTGGTCTCCATTCTCTGGCAGTCTCTGAGCAGAGAGTTGTAGGAATGGGGCAATGCTGCTCCAGCATAGCCAACCTCCGGCTCTTTCCGTGTGGGAAGTGAAAAAGCAACTGTTTTGCCTATGTCTAAAGCTTACACTGGTAATACATTGTTTTGGTGCCTCTGCTTATTGCATTAGAAAATGCTCAGTCTTATTCTGTTGAATGTCTTTCTGGGCTCTAAATTACATTGCATTTGGTGTTCCACATTTAAACAATAGTCAGCTCTGAGAAAATCTGTGTGCATACAGAAAAGAGGATATTCTGACAAAGATATTTACTGGGTGAACAGTCTGCAGCAAAATGTATAAAACGTTATTCACCGAGTTCAGAAAAAATATGACAAGTGATGTAACTAGAGGATGCTTCTTTTTTGACTTGAAAGAGGTTAGTGGCTCGGCTAAGATTTGCCCAAATGTCTCATAGTTTTGGATTTCGCAAACAGGGAACTTATGGTTCTGGATATACCTCAGAAAATCATGCCTTCTGAGACATGTACTATTACTAAACAGAATAGCTAGAAAATTCAAAATATTGGATTAAAAAAATGGTTACTCTAAGTTTTATTTAAAATACGTATATCTTTTACATACTTATATGTACAATATAGTGGCATAGAATCAAAAACTAGCAAAATTGAACTTGCATTTTTTAATGTCAACTAGTACAAAAGCTGATTGAAGTTTTCTGAAATTTGAAAATGTTCTGAAAGTGTAATTGGAATGTCAATGTAGATGAAAAATATGAGATTATTTTTTGGAAAAATTACAAAAAATATTTGCTATTTTCAGCCACCTCTGCAACTATGTTACTGCATTTATATATTTAAAATTCCAACTAAAATACAAAAATAATTTAAGCTTAACTTTTCTCTGATATTCACAAGTGATTCTTACGTTAAAAAAATAGCAAACATAAAATTGCTGTTTCTACCTTTAAAACAAGAATTAAGGAAAAACAATTTTCACATTGCCAAATTATTCCATTATAATAGTTATAATTAGGCCCCATTGACATTTAGCAAATATACTTGCATCAACCTTGCCATCCAGGTATCCACATTTCATCATTAAACATGCGTAAACTAGTATGAAATTTCTCGTTAGAACCAAAAAACATGCAGCTGATAATTAAACAAATCAGCAACTAAATTAGAACAAACTAATCAATGAGGAAGCCTATAAAATAAAAAATCCAACTATTGAAAAGTTGCCACTGTAAATAGAAATTGTATTTTGCAGTTTGGTCCATGTTCACCACTACTCATCCAGGGATTCAACGGTTTCAGGGGGGCTTTATCTGCGATATAGAAGAGGGTGAATTATTAAAGGAGGATTAAAATTTCCAGAATGAATGAAAATTCTAAGAAATAGGATTCCCTTGAAGCACAGAAAAGAAAAACATACAAATATATTGCCTCCAAAGAACACAGAATTTCAAGCCAGATTGTAAAACTGAAATAAAAATTACTTCATATGAATGCTGGAAAAACTGAATCAAGCAATTGGTTGTTCTCTGCATAACTTGAGTTTTATTCAGTATCCTCTCAACTTTTTTACTTTATTCTCTTTCTCACACACACAAAAATCTGCAAATACATCCTAGTTATAGAAGGAACATTTTAAACATCTTTGACAAAACAAAATCTTACAGGGAAAAAAGAAGACATGAAATAATCAACRTCATAATTGTCATGTAAGGACAGTTTTCCTTCTAATCTTGTGTAAATATAAACATCAGGTCTGGCAGGGCAAATACAGATCCAYTTGATGTTAAAATTTAAATTCAGACCATTGTTATCAATCTTTCCTGAGTTAAAGACAACTCAAAAGCTACACGACAAAACGAGTTAGAACCCAATGAAATATAGACACTAGCATTTCCTAAAGAATTAGAAAGTGCATTAACATGTTTAACACGGAATTAAGGAAGATGACAAAAACGAGGATCCCAAATTTAGTGTATGAAAACAGAGATCTATAGCCTTGTTTGTCTTTAAAGCTTGCTCAAGTGTTTTGATGATGCAGCGAATTATTGCAGTTGTGCTCTCCACAAAATGTGCAGTTGAAGCTCACTTTCTTCCAAGAATATAACTGACAACGAATGTGGTCAGACAGTATAACATAGAGAAGCTTTGAGTCAGTTCTTTATTAATAGAAGAACAGTTTCTTATTCAGGGACCTTAACTATTTTGGTTGTGCCTAGTGAAAAGCAGAGATGTTTGTCCTTTAGATTACCAGAACATCCATAATCTTGAAAGGGACTACAATTTCATAAGTACCTAAGAGCTTGGGAGTTTGTACATCCAGGGGGTTATGATCTCCTAAATTCTGAAATAGCTTAAAGAGAGATTTTTAAAGGTTCTTCAGTGTTAAAAGATGAAGAAGGTGTTCAGTAGAATTTACAAAGTAAAGAAGTAGCTAAACATCCTAAAGCTCACATTGGCAATTTCCAGTACCTGCATAGATACTTAAATGTCTCAGTTTCTCGAAAAAATGTGTGTGTTTATTCTGTTCGTTACTACAATATTTAAATAGTCATATGCATACAGCCCTGGAATAACACAAGCACCTAATCACACTGACATGAGAATGAACTGAGAGTTAGGACAGCCTGTGTCATGACAGGGAGATGTCTGTATAAGGCAGGTTTAGTAGAGTGTGCAGTAGGCATCCTGAGAAATGGCTGCAGTTGGTGACTCCTGAAGGCTATTCTGGAAATTCAGATAAGCAGTGGAAAGTTCTGGATCCATCTCCACTCCTAGATACACCGTTCAAGGGTCATTTGCTAGTAATCAGGTCTTGATGGCCTTGCAAATGGTCACTTACTGATCTCACCCCATGGTATTTGCCTCCAAATCCATCCTGCAACAGAATGACCACTACTGCAGAAGCAGAGGACACAGGCTGGAAGGCTGCAAACCTGGTTTAAAACAGGTGAACAAAAAGAGCGTGAAGTGGGTATGACCACATTTGCACAAGTGACAGACTTTCTGATTAACTGGTCTCATCATTTGCTTTCTTTTGACACATATTTTTGCACCTGAGGTGATGCACCATATCTTTTCCTCTATCTGTATTTTGAACCTTGTTGTTGAGCTCYGCTCTAACAGGAACGCCCTGCCCTGCATGCTGGCTGTGGTGGTGTGAGCAAACCATTTCCTGTTTGGATTAAATATGATTATTTTCAGCTGATGTAAGCGGTGCGAAGGAAAACATCCAGCAGCAAGTCTAGCACGGCTCCTTGTGGTATGGCTGCGATGGGGTGCTTTCTGTGCTTGCCAATGCACACCAGGATGTCTTGAAACATGAGGACCCATGCGTGTCTTGGCCCTCAGCGCAGCTAGAGAAGGTGGCACTGATGGCAGAGGAGATAATGATAGCTCGTTCCACCTTTCATCAGCTAACTGAACAATATAGTCATGAACCCATAACTTCTTTTTTTTTGTGTGTACTTTAGTGTGGACACCCAGCTGATCTGCTGGAAAGCTACTTAACTGTCCGGTTTTCACATGTGGATTTTACTTGGACAGCATAGATTTGCTTTGGCTATTTTACACTGAAAAAGGCAGGAAACTCTGCTTAAAAAAAAAAAAAAGAGAAAGAGAGGAAGAGAGAATTGTTTTAAATTTGCACATTCCTGAATTACTGCACACTTCCTACCTCACCCATCTATTAACCCAGCAGTTGAGCTTGATGCATTTTTCTCTTAACACAGATATCTATTCCAGCACTCCAAAACGACAGCTCTCGGGCCTGATGGAGCACAAGATAAGTTGGGGTAGTTTTGCTGAAACCCAAATGTTTGAACAGAAGGGATGTCTGAGATTACAGTCAGAAGTTGCTCTTCTGTCTCTGCAATAATCTCTGAGAAACCAGACACAGGTGCAATGACAATTATTTGCACAGTATTGTTAAATGAGATTGTGGCTTTTGCGGTTTTGCAACAGGGACAGAAGTCCACCAGGAAACAGATTGAAAACTCAAGATATTCTCTCCTAAACTTGATTCCATTCTCATTGCCCTCTGCACCAACCTAAGGCCACATTCAAGAGGTTAAGATTAGTCTATATAGTTTTGCTTAAAGAAACGAATAATTTGTAAGGTTTGCCTGCTTCGGGTGGATCAGTCACTTCCTAGTTTGCGCTAGAGCTCACTTCCTGTGCAACCACGCTTACGCACAGAGTATTTGTAGTTTCTCGCGTTCCTTAAAATAGGGGGTTTCTGTAAAAATCTGATGTCATTAAACAGTGGACAACACGCTGTCAGGTAGAGACCCAGGTACATGAATAACATGCAAACAACAAACCATGTTTCTTGAAGAATGACAGTAAGGAGGATGATTTGGGTGCTTTTCCCTTCTTTTTCCATCTGTTCTCAATTATAAGAAACTCCTCCCGCTAGTTTAAAGGAAAGGCATACACCCTGCAAAGCCTCTCATCTAAGTACAATATGTGACATCTGTATGTAACAGATGGGCTTTCAGGTTTCTTCATCACTAGCTTTATTTCCCAGGATCTATGACTGCAGCACCTAAGATTCTATTCTCGATATGTAAAAACAAACTCAAAACAAAAAGGCCTCACAATTGCTGTCCCTGTCCCTGAGCTCACATCAGGTGGCGAATACAATGCCATCCACCAATAAAGTCTTTATTTCCAACCATGCAGTACCTGTGGGTACTTTCTTTTCAGCTATTGGAAGGAAATTGTTAGTGAAGGCTGATTTTTTCTTCTCTGAGTTTTCCTTTTTTTAACGGCAAGGTCTGTATGAATGTTCTTGTGGCCAGTGTAGTTGGGCCTCCTCTGTAAATCTTGGGACCATGCTCGAGGTCTAAAGCTGCTGTCTCAAAGTGAAAAAGTGGTATTATTCATTTCACACTTGGACTTGTGCACATGAGAAGAAGATCCAACACTCCTCACTCGTGACAACACTCATCCTGTTCTGACTCAGACTGACAAGTCCCATGCATGCTCCACGCATGGGGACAACATAGCTGCCTACCTTCCCACGGGCCTTGCCTCAATGTCAGGCCTGACAGAACACAGCAATGACTTGACTGGCCACAGTTTTCAAAAGTACCTAGTGCTTTTGAGTGCCTTATTTAGTACTTGCATAGCCAACTTTGTTTGCCTTAAAGGGGAACTATTCCTTAATGCACGTGTTCTGAACTTATAAGCCAACAAGGCTAACCTAAGCTTTCCTTTGGCCTAAAAATTCAAGCCAACAAACATTTTGGTCATGTCTCTGTCAGCTTCTTTAAATGGCCTAAAATATCTTGGGGCTGCAATCCCCCTTTCCTCCTTCATCTCATCTCTTCCACCTTCCTGCATTCTGGTTATCTCCTTTCCTGGCTGGTTATTTCTTTTCCTGTGCCTAACTTGGTCCCTCAACTGCTCCTGCCATGACTTGTCTAGTTTTTGGTGCTGCCCCCACTTGGCTCTCTGCATTTTCCATAAGCCATGCAAGTGCTTTGCCTGCAGTGCACTCACCCTGGCAGTGCACTCCCCTGCATTCCAGCTGCCCTTTTCTCAACAGCAGCTAAAGTTCACCTACACCTGCTGTGACCAACAGAAGTGCTGCTGCTACTGAAAGGGAGCTGCAGACCTTGGGAAAGGACAAATCTACCACTTCATGGTGTCACACACTCCCAGGACACTGGCAATCACTCAGTGGAAGTTGGGAAAACTCAGGACTGTCCTGTGGGCAGCTATGAATCATGTATGAGTGAGAACGCATTTAATGCTGTAAGCCGTGAAGGAAAATTCAAATGAGGATGGCAAGTGAACTTTCCCGTGCAACTTATGAAAAGCAGGTATTTGTCTAAATATTATGGGGTTTTTTTTCAGCTCACAAGCCACAGAAAGTGGAGGAGACTTAAACTGGAGAAAGGAAGAAAGAATGATGAAAAGTGGTTATTGAGCAGCTGATCAAAGAACAGCAGTTCAAATGGTTTTAAAATAACATGGGCACAACTAATTAGCTCACAAGCTTACACAGTATATGCAAAGCTGCTAACCTCAAACCAACCAAAGTACCTCCCTGTGGATCCTGAGCTGATTAGTAGCTTTGGGCAGTGCTGTACTCTAACTCCTATGGGAGAGCACAACACAGTGAATGGTGCTGTCCACTAAATATTACTTGCTGTGGTTCCTATATGCCATCCTACCTGACACAGAGACTGATGGAAGTATGAATACATTGGTCGTTTCTTGCCACTCTTGAATGAAAGCTAACATCTGGAATGGCTATTCTTTTCTACAAACAAAAGTAAAAAAGTTAGTTTCATCATCTTCAGTAGAGCTGACCAGAAGTTTTCTCAGAGTCTGATTATTCATCAGAAAAACACCAGCTCACAAGAAACATTTTTCAGGGCTATGTTATGTTTCACAAAATCTCTTCTTCTCTTCTCTTCTCTTCTCTTCTCTTCTCTTCTCTTCTCTTCTCTTCTCTTCTCTTCTCTTCTCTTCTCTTCTCTTCTCTTCTCTTCTCTTCTTTTCTCTTCTCTTCTCTTCTCTTCTCTTCTCTTCTCTTCTCTTTTCTCTTCTCTTCTCTTCTCTTCTCTTCTCTTCTCTTCTCTTCTCTTCTCTTCTCTTCTCTTCTCTTCTCTTCTCTTCTCTTTTCTCTTCTCTTCCCTTCCCTTCCCTTCCCTTCCCTT